>VUQI01001219.1:0-15182 GCA_015106735.1 Paratilapia polleni | reverse complement strand
TTTATTTTATCCCCCCCCCCCCCCCACACACACACACAGCATAACAGAGCCTCTCCTCAATGTTAAACTAAAGTGTTTAGATTTGTAGAAAATGAAGCCAGAGAAAAAAAGAAATAGTTCCTCCAACCTGACCCCTCAGAATCAACTGTTTTCTTCAAAAAACTGTACAGTACTTTAGCATATCTAATGAAGCCATGCAAACTGTCAACTGTCAATTTTTCATTTATTTTGTTGATTTTTTCCAGCATTTTTGAGTTTTTCAAAATCCTTGCAATTTGAGCATGCACAGATGAAGTTCCAACTTTATGTAACTCTCAATAAAATGGTGAGGTTCATCTTATATATGGTGTAAAAGCTATACTGTGTGAGGAGCTATTCAGCCTGCTTGACCAGCATTTAGGTTAAAAGTTCCTGCAGGACTTTGTAAACCTGCCCTACTTGCATGTAAAGGAACTGAGGCCTGCTTGAGGATACTCACACTACGTCACTTACTTATGAGTCTACATTCACTGGATGTTGCTCTACAAACAATCAGTGCTTTAAAAGCTGGCAGGAATCATTTGCTGTAGTGTAGGTCTCTTGTAAACACACTGCCACTCTAAAGCAACAGGGGCCAGTGCGCTCTTTAACACAGTGATTGTGGATGAGAGCTGGAGACGCAGCTTCTTTGACTGTACTTAGCATGAATTACATTGTCATGGCTCGAGCAGCGGGACTCATAGCTGAGAGATTACTTATAGATGTGGGTTTCCTGCAGGAGTGCGTGAGAAGGATGCTTATTAAATGCGAAAGACACACTTTCTGAATGGCTGTTCCAACAACTTCATTTGCATTCTGTAATTAACTGTCTCTCTTAACCCCACCCCCTTTAAACACACCATCACACATACTTATACACACACTGAGCTGGTCACCGGTAAACATTTGTACTTGTGTGAATTTGCCATCACAGTAGTGACAGGTCTTTATCAAAGGCGACACAGTGAGTGAGCAGGCGTCTGACAGAGGTGGGTTTAGTTTGCACTGAGAAAAACTGAAGAAGACAAATGATTGACTTTTTGGAGATAAATGTGAAATTATTTCAAAGGAGTTTTTTCCAATTATTAGCATAGACTGTATATAGAAGATAGATTAGCTTTAGGGTTTGAAAAGTGAAGCCAATGCTGAAGTGCCTTTAATCTGCATTCCTTCAAATGGCCAGCAGAGGAAGACTCCTGTGGCTGAAGATCAGAAGTTGAAGAGAAAATGTCTCTCACCTCCCTTGATCTGTCACATCAGTAAACACTTTCCTGATGAATTTATGGTCTCGATCCCCGGTTTCAAGTGTTATTGAATGCAGCATGATGTTTATTTTGTAAATGAAGGTTCCATTAATGTCCCTAAGAATGATTAAGCAGGGTATGCTTTAGGGTGAGCCTGACTTAATAAGTCCCCAGCGTATGCAATAAAAATGCTCAGCTTGAGGCTATCTTTTATATTACTTTAGTTTACTCTGATTTGAAAGGTGTTATATAAATAATAATTTAAAAAAATTATAACACCTTTTACTGTAAATATGACAATTCCTTCCAGCACTTATAACATTGTGCTTGCACTTATAACATGCTTTTAAACCCTTAAGTCCTAAATTATTTTCTGAAATATCCAACTGAAGTAAACATCTTTTCTTACATAGACTTTAATAGATTGAAGCCTATTTTAACTTCTCATAGACTGCCTAGCATGACTTTGGGTTTCTGTTTTGTCATTTCCTCTTTTAATATGAAATCTGTTTGTCATACACTTCAATTAATTCCACTTCCCATCCTTGTGTGCCACAGCTGTGTTTGGATAATCAGCTGTGTTTGGATATTACCCCAGTATACAGACATATCACCAGCCATTTTCCAATTTGCATTTCTTGTGTCATCGTTTTTAAGGATATATATATATAAGCATTAGTATTAGGGGTAGTAATAGTATCAGTGCACTCATGTACTCAAAAAGGCCCCATTCACTCAGTGACTCTTCTGGCAACTATGGCGGTCACTAGGGAAAAGTATGTCACTAGCGTGAAATTGTTGTCACCAATCTTGGCCAGGTGATGACACCCAATCACCACTGTTAATTTGTGCTGGTAATGTTATTTACTACAATACTGAACTTACATCGCACTGGCAACATTTACAGAAAGTAACATGAGTATAAGGTGCTTACAATGGTAGAAAACCTGTTGCAAAGCATATACGTCAGTAGATTATCCATTTCCACAGAAAGCCAAGGGAATGGGAAAAAGGATGAAATCATGAAAGGTATGGGAACCCATGTGAGCTATAATGTTGTTATACCAATTCTATTCAATTTTGTGATTGATAAAACCCAATCAGGAGGACAAAGTGTGTGCTAACATCATTGTTTCCAAAAGTACCTGTAGCCTAAGCCGAACCTGTAGCTTTTTCTATTTGTTTTGGCCTTTCATCCACACGTAAACGGCATTTTGGATAACTGAAAATGGAGCTTTTGAAAAACTCCTTCCAAGATTTTCAGAAATTCTGTCTCTTTGTTTACATGTGGACGAGAAAAACTGAGATATTGTGTTGCAGAGTCAAAGGTATACACCTTTATCTCCTATTTTGACGTCAAACTGTGCACCATGTTATTGTTCGTAGGCTTTTGATGGGCCAACACTTTTATACGGTTACGGTTATACTGCCACCTGTTGCTTTGGCATGCCCTTGACAGCGCTTGAGATTGTTTTTTTGCGTTTTCATGTGAAGGGAGATATTTTTCAACAGGAATATGAAAAAATCCCTGTTTTAAAAAAATGCCCACGTATGTGTGGATGTAGCCTAAAACGCAATAAAGTTTTCAAAATAAGAGCATCAGGAGTATTTTCAAGTCTTCATTTAAGGAGTCCTAGAAATGGCAGAGCAGTGTGGATGATAGGTGTAAATGTGATAAAAGTTCCATGTTTTAAAATGAAAATTCATCAGTGTGGATGTTCTCACAACTAATCCCTAAAAGAAAATTAATATAGTCCAGCTCAGATTTCAGATTTCATCTTTTCTCGTCAGTTAACTATTACTGCAATGCAATTCGCTAAGCAAATGCTCAGCTCAAAGAACTGAATCGGGGACCTTCCGATGATGCTTTGAATCATTGGATTTCAGGAAGTAATAAGGTTAGGATTAGGCTTAATATTGTGATTTCACTCTCTGTAATAGCTGTGGTTTTTGCCCACAAGGCCCAAAATAAGTTAAAACATAATAATGAAATGAACTGCATCTGTTGAATGCATTTATGCGAGTTAGTTGATTGAATACATTGGACAAAAGCCTTAGGGTTTGATTGGCATTTTAATATGAGTCTAAATGGATTCTTTTAAAATGTCTCTGCATACCTTCAGTGTTTAATCTCCCTGTAACTGTGTACGTTGCATCATATGCCACACAAAAGCAACAGTCACTGTTTGGAAACGGTGAATTCTTTCTGAGGTATTTAGCATGTGTGCAGTGTGACTGCTTATAAGTGGCTGACATCAGTAACATCAGGCCTCCAGGAACTCTCCAGTCTCCAGCTGTCAGCACTGAGGTGCTGCAGACTTTGCTCTTATGTCACAACAGTCACAGATCAGCTATGGAAAACATTCTCCTAGTCATTGTACACACTGCAATACACACGATTCATAAATAATACTAGCTGTAATTGAAAGTCCGATGACTCTGTACTCTGAATTTTAATTAAACTAGTTATGTGTTAGAATAATCAGTACATAATTATGTTAAAAATTAAAGGGAATCAAAAAATACCCCGTGTGAAACTAGAGGAAAAAAGGAAAAAGATTAAAAATGTAAATGCAAAAGTTTATAGGAAAGCATTTAAAAGAGTAAATTAGTTTTTTCTACATAACTTTATCTTTTTGCCTCTACCTGTACTTAACCTCTTAACATCAACCAAATTGCAAGCAGCCTGTTTGGTGTTAGGGTAGGGTTATTTTAGGTTTATGGACTTATGGAGTTGGCACTGGAACTATTAAAACAGAAGACTGTGCAGTTGACCGTGATGTCAAAATGCATGAATAAGACCTCCCATTTGAAAGGTAACATTTTGTATTCTCGGAAAATAAGCCTAACCTAACGATGACCTGAGGGCAGTAGCTCAAACTCCCTGCAGACTGGGACCTATCCCAGCTGTCAGGGGCAGGGTACACCCTGTCCTCAGTCTAACACAGGGCTAACAGATAGAGATAGACAACTATCCATGTCTACAGCCAATTTAGAATCATTAACCCTTTCCTGCATGAATTATGACTTCAGTCAAGATTTTTTCCACTTTTTCCACTATAGCAACAAAACATGCATATTCAAAAGAAAATGGCTTTTGAATAGCTGTCCACTGTAGTGAATACCATGCACGAAAGGATTAATCAACTTAGCATGCATGCCTTTGGACTGTGGGAGGAAGCCAGAGTATCTAGAGGGAATCCATGCAGCCACAGGGAGAACATGCAAACAGAAAGACCCCAGCTGTCCGGTGGACTCAAACCCAGGTCCGCCCAGTTAGAAGGCAACGATGCCAACCTCTGCACCACTGTGCTACCCTATCAGTATATTAAATATCAGAAAAGATGACCTTTGTTCCCTGAAGTCCAAGTTTTGTCCAAGGTTTATGTATTCAAAATTCTGTGTTTTGTGTCATAAACTGTCAAAACTCCCAAAAATTCTGAGTATTAGAAACAGTCATTTAGGAAACTCGCAAATGTTCAGAGATGTTTTGATATTTTTGCCTGAAAATGACTTAAACTGTTATTTAGTTATTAAAATTGTCAGTATGTAAGCTCTTGTGTGTTGAGTGCGCTGGATATTTTGGGAAACTGTATAGTAGTGGTCAGTGTTTACAGTACCTTGTGAGGCAGCTGGTTTCTCGTTAGTTTTGCAAGAACAATCCCACTTTGGCCGATCCACAGTTGGTCAGAGAGCAAGAAGGAATTATTTCCCCTCTATGCAGAGATGCTTGGGAACAGCTGTGTACTGACATGCTGACTACATACTAGCTACACTTGCAGGTTGCTGGCTTTGAAAGCTTCTCAGAAATGTGGCTTGCTGGTGTGTTTCCTCTTCATGTGCTCACCTACTACATCATATGTTTTGTTGAGGTGATTGAAGTTAGTTCAAGACAGACGGTAAAAGACAGATGGTTCATCCAATAAACTGCCAAGTATTTCAGAAAATGCTGCCCTTTTAAAAACGATTTCCAAGGTTGACTTCACAGATGGTTCTGTCCAACAAACCATATGCTGTGTAAGGTTTGTCTGGAGCCCAACAACATATTTTTTGCCCTGGAAGCTTCAAGCCAAGGTATTATTGTGATAATCATTATCTTTTACTACTATGGCTCAAAATACAGTATGACTACAACAAACTCAACTCTCTAGTGATTTCTAACCCTATCATGTGCTTATCATAGGCTATTTTTTCTCTGTTTTCACTTTTCCTGTTTAAATAGGTTACCTTTGTTTTGTCTCTCAACCTATCATTTCAGAACCTGCCATTCCCTTTTTTTTCCTGACATTTGCACTTATCTGCACAAATCCCTCATTACCTGCTTGCTTTATACACCAATCAACCACAACATTAAAGTCCCCCCGTCCTGCCAAATGAGCTGTTATCCATTGACAGGTGACCTCCGGAGGTGTCCTGTGGTCTGGCACCTGGATGTTGGCAGTGAATCTAATGGGATGGAGGTTGGAGCTCTGTGGATCAGGCTTGTTCTGGAGTGTTGCATGAATGTTTGAATGCACTGGGATCTAGGGAGTTTGAAGGTCAAGTTAACGCCTCGGTGTATTTGTTGCATTTCTTGGGCCATTCCTGAGCAGTTTTTGCATTGTGGCTGGGCATACTGTCCTGCTGCAGTGAGGCCACTGCCATAAGGGAGTGCTGTTGCCTGGTCTGCAACAATGTTTAGGTCGGTGGTACCTGTAATAGCCACATCACTACAGAACCAGGTTTTTCCAGCAGAACATTGCTTTGCAATGAGAATATCTTCACTTCACCTGTCAGTGGTTTTAATATTGCAGATGATTGGTGTGTACTGTATACTTGTGGTCTAGCTCTGCCTGGGACCTGTACTACAAACCAAGCTCAACATGCCAAGTTACCCTAACATCAGTAAACAAGCATGACTAAACCTGGCGTGATTAAGTGGTCACACCAGGCTAAGGTGGTTGTCAGCTGAATAAGTGAACTCAAGGTGTCTTAGACTAGCTATTAGTGTGTTCACATAAAAGAAGCAGCGTTGGACGCATACAGCCAATCACAAACATGGACAGGTCTATTGGCAGCAGAGCAGCACATTTTATAAAGAACAAAGTATAGTGTTAGAAAATATGAAGAGGTCAAACACATAATGCAGACTAAAAGCAAGACAGCTGCTGCAGACAAAGCAGCAGTGTGAGTGTGTGTGACAGGAAAAGTGCTGTACATTATGTATAGTATTAAAAAGCACTGTTATTATTGTGTGCACACTAAGCACAGTCCCATTGAGCGGCCAGTGAGACTGGAAAACATTATATAAATGGAGTCTATTTAAAGCCAGCAAGGAAAACTGGCAAAAATGCAGACTGTGACAGTTAATAGACTTATCAGTGTAACTCCAACATCACTGAGTCATGTGAAGATGGGACGATTTATGTATTATGTTAAATTAATGTTTTACTTAATTGAAGGTATTGCTGTTGCATGTAAATATGGTGTCCTTGTTTGTCTGTTTTTCATTCAAATCTTCAATAGAATATTAGTTCTAAAACTGGCAAATGTCTGAGGTAGGACAGGTTGCATCTGTTATTAATATACAACCCAAATGAAAACTTGGCTCTTCAAAGCTCACCACATGGCTAAATTCAAGAGGCCACCTGTTACCAGTATGAGTATAATGGATGAAGCATTGTCGAGCTCCAATTCTTTTGCATCAAGTCTGGTGGAGTTGCAGCTAAGAATCGTTAGAACAGGTTTTTATAACAATAGATGTCTACTGACTCATTGATTTGTTGTTCACTCTTGAATGTACTTGTATTTCTTTCCTCATATCTATTCCTGGCCCCAGAAACCCACAGCAGAGCCCCCAAGATGAAATTTGGCCACCATTTTTTTTTTCTTTAATTTTGGCAAGGTGTACAGCTGTAAATACAATAAGAGGTTGGTCAAATCTGAGTGGTGGCAAATTCAAAACGCTTTGTCATCATACTTGAGAGCAAAACACTGGCCCTTTAGTTACATAAAATCCATGCACAACTGGCCCAGCGTTTAAAAGTAAGCTAATTTAAACTGCAGGTTGTGCTTTGCATCTTCTCAACAGCATGACCTTTAGTTTCTACCTGCTGTCAGTGGCTCACTTAGAGTTTAAGTTCTGTGATGGGATTCAACTTGGGAGTCAAAGTTTTTTAAATTTTCATTATTGTGTTCTTAATCTTTCAGTGTAGTTATCATTTATCCAGGAGTGTTTTATCTGTGTAATTCAGCTTCGGATTATAACATTCATTGTAATTTGTAATTTATTTATTTTTGACCACACTAGTGATAGCATTCAAATATCACACATAAATGTCATTAGTCAAAAGGCGCACTTCTAAGACCAAATTAAGAGATGCCACATCAGTTTACTTTGTTTTGAATCTTCTAAATTTAATGTCTGACACAAAACCTGCAGGAGGTTTTTTTTTTTCCTTTTAATCCATAGTGGTTTAACTCTTTAAAACTTTTCTTAAATGACTTGTACCCCTTTTCCTGTTCAGCAGCAGCACTGCAGCCTGGTGCCGTTCAGCTTAAAAAAAAACAGCTCTGTGTTGAGTGCGCTGATGCCGATCAATCAGGAGTGGCCAGAGAAAGGACCCGAGCAGCTGTGTGTTGAACTCAGGCTTTTGTGAGCTTAACAGTCGCAGCAGTTTGTGGTGCAAATGACAACTGAGCCAGTGGGCCATTAAGCAGCAGCCAGAGGAGCGTCTGCATGTAATGGCTATTGAACAGGCAGCTCCAAACGAGAGGTAATCAAAGCCGAGCGCAATTACACCATCCACTGTGTTCCAAAGCCGGGCCATTGTGCCCTGAGCTCTCCACATCTAATGACACAGGTAAAGAATCAAGCGGAGCTGAGGGTGAAAAGTGGCAGAGCAGGGATGCAATTATGTACCAATTGCAAGGTAGTGTTTGCAATTTAGCCTCATGACAAGGGCAAGAATGATAAATGGAAAAAAAGAACTACCATTAAGACTGTTGCTGCTGGAAAAAAAAAGCAGTGGCATGAAATTCTTTGATATTTTGGTTGCACATGCAGTTAATTGACATTTCCTGTTTTAGGGAAATCTTACAAAGAAAAGGAGAAAAAGGAAAAAAAATACAAAAATCTTTTGACTGTGCAACTGTTTTACTGTCTCTCATTGTCCATTTTCGACAGTTCGACCTTCACTTTAGGGTTTTTAAACACAGAGAAGTGCTTAGAAAAGACCAGAATAATATTCAGCACATTATAAGACAAACTGAAATGCCCCGAAAAACTACTAAAACCACTGATGTAACATGCGCTACAGTTTCACGTTCAGTGGCAACTGCAGACTTTGTATAGAGGATGGGCTGAACCATCATCAACATCAGCCATTGGTTTTGAACTTCACATTTAGAAGCCTCAGTGTTAGGATTGTGGCTGTTTTTTTATTTAGATAAAGCATGTTTGGATGAGAAGGTGGAGTGCTAAATTATCAGCTAAACTTGGCAAGCTTGGTTAGCAAGATACATGCATAATCTGTATAAATGTATGTATGTAAAAAAAATGGCACAAACTTCTTGGATGGTCTGTACCACACAGTATTACATATTATTTTGTCAGATAATGGCATTAAACTGCTCCACAAAGCCCAGACTTGTAGTGAAAAGGTCCAGTTAAGTGACTTGAATCTAGTATGAAATCAAACAACTCTTTTGCCTATGCAATTTATTAAATAATCAAAATGATTAGTATAATGTATAATTCTATAGCAGCACATTTCAACCTGTAAGTTGAAATTATTGTCATTTAAATGTGACACAAAGGACCAATTTGACTGTAATTTCATATCAGACAATGCCAGTAATTTACCAGCCTGAGGTGCTTTGAGCTAAAGCAAAAATCTGTATATTGACAACAAGGTTTCAGCCTATGCCTGATGCTCTTGCACTGTCCACAAAAGTCACTGATGATTCTGAACCTATGTTTTTTTTTTGTTTTTTTTTTCCACATTACAGCACTAACATTGGCTCATGAAAGGCTCTTAAAAGTCAGTGAGTTTTATGTTGACTTATGACCTCCATTCATTCATTGCTCTGCACTTTTACATCTATTAAAGACTGAAATATTTATAGAAATACATCTTTACTGTGATGAAGAAGGTAACAGGAGTTGAGTTTTTGTTTGTTTGCTTTCAGCTGTTTGTGAATCTTTCTCGCTATCATACAGCCAACCGTGCCTCCTATAAATAACAACTAAGCTACATTCTCAGAAATGTTTTGAAGAGAAACTATCCAACAGAAGACCTTATAATTAAAAAGTCTGCTACATAAATGACAAAATTTTTAAGCAAGAGACCAGGGTTCGACTCCTGTGTGGGGCCATTATGTTTCTAATTATTTTTCCATTATTTTTTGAGTTTTAAATTTAGTTTTCACTCCCTGTTTGCACCTAAACTACAAGGTGGGTTTCTGGAAAATCATGGTTTGGGTTAAAATAAACCACACATTAACAATCTTAGAAGCATGTAGGCTGAGATTTCCTACAGTAGTGTACATTATCTTTTCAGTTATAGTCTGAGCTATGATTCTTTTTCTGTTATGTAAAGATTATTATTACAACATTTCATTTAACTAAAAATGTCATCTCAAGGTGAATGTTAGTATAGCTGTCCATGTAGTAAGAAACAAGAGAATGTGGTATTAGGCCTGAGATTGGTGTGGTGCAGTAGTTAGTGTTCTTGGTTTAAACGTCCTGCTTGGCTAGGGACTTTCTGTTGAGTTTATATGCTCTCCCACAGTCCAGAGACACTCTTGTTATGGTAATTATTGATTCTAAATTGGCTGTAGGTATGGATATGAGGGTAAAAAGCTCTCTGTCTCTGTGTTACCTCTGTAATGGACTGGCAATCTGCCTCAACATATGACAGCTGGGATAGGCTATACAGCCTGCAGTGGTTAGGAAAATTGATAGCTAAACAACCTAGATGACAAAAAGATGATAGATGATAGAAAAGCAATAGAGACTAAAGAAAAACGTCACTAATGAAAGCCATTTGGCTCATTCAGCTTTTAACTATCCACTTACTTCCACTAATGAGTTAGTAGGCTAAATCATACATTGCTGTGTGTGAACGTATTTAACTATGATTCTGTGCTTTATGGTTAGTATGACCTTTCAGTTCATGCTTTCTCTCTCACCCACAGTATTTGTACAGAGGTGAACAGCAGTGACCTACAGGTCCCCCCCCGCTCATGTTTAGAATACATGCATTTGTCCATTTTGATGAAAACGAAAGAAGCGGAAGACTTTCATTTTGAAAAACCACTACAACTTTTTATAATGTTTTCCCTTCTACAGGGGCGCCTCTTTAGCAGTAGGTTTTTTTTATACACCCACATATGAATAGGAATTACAAGCACACACACACACACACACACACACACACACACACACACACACACACACACAGAGTATTATGATCTCAGTCAGTAGTGGCACAGTCGCTCCTCTATCTGGAGCCCTGCAAGAGCAAGAAGGGAAAAGTAGAAGTGGTCCCAAATTAGGATGGCTTTTCTGAAAAAGCCTGACAACCAAGAATGTGGCGAAGGCTTGTTTGCTAACCAATCTCAAGGTAATGTAGCTTCAGTAAGATACACTATATGGACAAAAGTATTGGGCCACCTACACATTACGCCTACAGGAGATGCTCAGCCATGGAAACCCATGCCATGAAGCTCCATTTGCACAATTGTTGTGCTGATAAAGGAGGTTTGGAATGTTACTGAGTGAGCAGAGTGTTGGTGACTTTTACACAATATGTGCCTCAGTACTCAGCGACTGTGGTTCCTAAATGTTTCCACTTTGCAATAACACCCCTTATACCTGATCATTGCTATTGTAATGCCATGCATTTACATTCCATAATGCACACAACAGTGAGACAAGCCCAGGAATGTCTGAGAGCAAGAGCCACTTGTCAACCTCTGATGATTATTTACAGTAGTACCTAAAAAGGGAGATACTTCAACAACCTCCAACAAAGGACAATGCTTTTCAAAATATGCAAGAAAACTGTTCCTGCTAATGGTGGAAACAACAAACGTGTTTCACTGCTTGAGGCAAAAACACACCATTGAATACAACCAGGCTACGAAGGAGGAGTTGCTAGCGACTGCTGATGTGCGACCCAAATGCAGACAAATGACTCCACCGAGTGTCGCTAGAACACTCACTAGTTGTAGTCCATATAACAGGAAGAGAAAATGGTGGATGGAAATTACTGATGCGGTTACATGGTGGAAAAGGAGGACTTTAAGCAAAAAAAGGTTAAAATGGTTAAAAAGCTCGACCCAAGATACAACATCCCAGGTAGAAAATATCTCTCAGTTTTATTATGTGACAGTATTGTGCAGGCTTATGATGAGTTCCCAGGTTAAATTACTTTAGGTATTGTTTAGGTAAGTGTTAAGCAGTCATTTTATACTTTTACACTACCTAGCCTACTTTTGTGCTTACATTTGACATATGTTGTGTCACTGTATATAATGCTGTGTCACATCTATTGCACTATAATGCTGCTGCTGCTGCTGGCACCTTGTTTCAATAAATTCACACTTTGAATTAAGTAGTGTGTCATCAATGACAGTAGCTCACTGGAAAAGAAGGATGGAAATTGCCCTTCATTTACTTATGCTTATAAATGCTGCTGCCTGCAAGCATCAATAAAACATTGTTCAGTATTTTTTTTCTTTATCATCAGAAATATCGTTATCACAAATTTTCTTTAAATATTGTGATATGATTTTGAGGATATATTGCCCACCCCTATAGTGGAATATCCAGGAGGGAAGAAATTTCACAAATTGACTTGTTGCAATGATGGCATCCTGTTATAGCACCACGCTCAAATTCAGTGAGAACTTTGGAACGACCCATTCTTTCACAAAAGTTTGTAAAGACAGACTGCATGGCTAGGTGCTTAATTTTATACACCTGGGGCAATGAGACTGGAAACACCCGAATTCAAAGGTTAAAAGGTGTAGTGACTTGGTGCCCTGTGAAAGCTGAGGTAGGCTCCTGCTAAGGCCACGATAAGTGGAAGAAAATGGATGGATGGATGGATGGATGATTTCTAAAAACAAAAGAAAGAAAATAGATTTGTATAATATTTTTGAATGTGGAGGAAGCTTTGAACATGAGCACAAATCTTGCTAAAACACAGGCCAGCTATATTAAAGGGGTCAATAACTGAAAGAAAAAATCTAGAACACATTACAAAAAATGTATACAAGACACAAGTTGAAGCCTAAAAATTACCAGGATGATGAAAATGAAGTGTTGGACAGTCAGCATTTTCTGTGGGATGAAACCCTGCTTAATACTTTGGCCCACATTACCTGCACATACATTTTCATTACTTTAAGCCCTGTTATGATCATGAAAGAAGCAGAAATAAATTGGAGAGTAATAGTATATAATTTTAAGGCTAAACATTTGCTACACACTGTCCAACTATCAACCAGGTTATAACAGCACACCTTGATTAAGTTTGCAGGCAGCAGAAGTACTATCCACAGCCTAACAGCCTACCAGCCCCGACTTGACCCTGTTATATGAATACATTTGGTGAGACCTAAAGCTCCCAGGTGGCATGTTTGGTATTCATCAGCACACGGGCTGCAGTTTGGCTGGTACAGGAAATGGTCAGGGCAGTGAGTCCATTTCAGCAGCAGCTGAATCAAGAATATGAGTTTGTAGTACTGAAAGGCAGACGAGGAGGACATACTTTGTAATTGCTTAAATCAAAACAAACAAACAAACAAACACTGCAACAAACAGCTGATACTGCGAGAGACCTCAGATGGACAGCAGAAGGACAGTCTGTGGGGGGGCTGACTATCACCTTACCTGCTGTGTTCACACTTTTCCAACCCTGTGATTCATTTGCTCTCACTCCTTTGGAAAACCACATAACCAGGTTACTGATGTTCCATGTAGACATTAAAACGTGACTCATAGCTGGACAATAAGGAAAATTCCGTGTGTGTGTGTGTCCTAACTTAATATAATGTTACTGGTGTAACAGGATGGCAAATCCATGGATTTTGATATGGGTACCCTATCAACGGCAAGTCCACATTTTTTCTCCAAGATTGACAGCTTGCAAGTTCACACCACTGTGTTCCCCTGAAGGCTTTGTGTGTGAGTGACCCACCGAGCCATTAAATAGATAAAAATGTGTTTCATTTTCCATATGTAAGAGCAACAGTGGGGAAACAGTGAGGAAATTGTTGTTTTGCCTCTATTGCTGTTATTTTAACAAACACATCTGCTGCTGTTAGTTGGGCTTTTTGTCCATTAATCTAATCCAAAAGATTCACACGGACATTTTCTCTCTAGCTGCAGGACTGACGTATGCTCTGACAGCTGTGTAAATTAGGAAACAAATGAAGTTAAAATAAATCAAGAGGCAGACAGAGCCTGTGTCTAATGTGGAGGCATCAAAGATATGTATGAACATTAAACTGCATTCCTGTTTCTGGTTCCAGTGTCTCGGCTTTTTAATGTGTTGCGGTACTTTGTGCCCTTTAAAATAAATAAATAAATAAATAAAATCAGATATGAGACCCCAAAAACTATTGAGCTGTCAATCTCAGACTTTCCAGCTTTTTATTAGCACCATTTATGTGTAGCATGTGTTTAAGCTGAGTTTTCTCTGCTACAGCTCATGGTGTACACTATAGCAGTGTCCCAGACACCAAATATTTGAATGGTTACAAAAAGATATGACTCTCGGACCAACAAACAGTGTGGACAGTCAGATTAGGATCAGTACTTTTTCTTAGCAAGTAATGCAAACCACGCAGCAACATGAATAAAGTTGAATACACACTGGAAGCGATTTGCTCATTGTACATTGCTTTGAAGCTGATGGCCAGTTGCTTACGGAGATTCCAGGCTCCGGTTGCCTGGCAACCACCTAATGTACAACCAGGTCATACGTCAATCAGTGGTATTCATCACTCTCATTGGTAGTTGCTTCAGATGCTCGCCTGGAAGTTGAGAAAAGTTTATCCCACCCCTTTCCTGTTGCCTGCGGATATTTCGTCCACAGTCACTTGAAGTTATAGAATGTCATTCACATTCTGTAGTCTCTGGTCACCATGTTTCTTCCAGTGTGGATGTATCTTAACCTTGTACTGTGGACGGGCTCATCTTAGACGTTCTCTTGGCTGAAATTTTGTCCATTTTCATTGTTTTCTTCCTGCCATATGATGGCATTTGTCTTTGCCCATTAGAGACCTTCATCATAGACTTTTATTCTTCCTACATCTTCCCAGGGCTAATGTGTTTATATTAGCCTAACCATAGCTCTGCAGTTAGCTATAAAGTAGCAGATCATTCTATCTCAACTGGCCCAAACTTTACTAACCCTCAAATGTTGCTGGTATTTAGTTTTCCATCTTCGCTTACATCCAAAGTTATAACAGTGCTGTATGTTTTAGTTTACTTCTGTCAGAACTCGATATACACTATATTGCCAAAAGTATTCACTCACCCATCCAAATCATTGAATTCAGGTGTTCCAATCACTTCCATATCCACAGGTGTATAAAATCAAGCACCTAGGCATGCAGACTGCTTCTACAAACATTTGTGAAAGAATGGGTCGCTCTCAGGAGCTCAGTGAATTCCAGCGTGGTACCGTGATAGGATGCCACCTGTGCAATAAGTCCAGTTGTGAAATTTCCTCACTACTAAATATTCCACAGTCAACTGTTAGTGGTATTATAACAAAGTGGAAGCGATTGGAAACAACAGTAACTCAACCATGAAGTGGTAGGCCATGTAAAATCACAGAGCGGGGTCAGCAGATGCTGAGGCGCATAGTGCGCAGAGGTCGCCAACTTTCTGCAGAGTCAATAGCTACAGACCTCCAAACTTCA
>VUQI01001218.1:6785-17283 GCA_015106735.1 Paratilapia polleni | reverse complement strand
AAAAAAAAAAAAAAAAAAAAAAAAAAAAAAAAACAAAAAAAAAAAAAAAAAACTAAGAAAAAGAAAAAACAAAAAAAGAACCATGCAACAGATGGTGTTGTCCCCACAGAGCCCTGATCTCAACGTCATAAACTCAGTCTTGGATAACATTAACATTAACTCTCCAATCAGAAGAAAGTCAGCTTAAAGGGAAGGTGGCCTTAAAAGAAGGAGAGTTAAAACGGCTTGTTTCAGGTGTTTCATGAACTGAGGGGTTGCAAACTAGGTCCATTACAAAGTAAATAAGCTTATAATATAAGGTTACAGAGGGGGAAATAATTATTTGACCCCCTGCTGAATTTGTAAGTTTGCTCACTTACAAAGAAATGAACAGTCGCTAATTGTTATGGTAGTTTCATTTTAATGGAGAGAGACAGAATATCAACCTGCAACCCAGCCAGAATTCTGGCTCCCACCGATACTCCTGATCTCAACTCGTTATGTATGTAAAGCACACCTGTCCACAGAATCAATTTCTTCCATTCCAACCACCACCATGGGCAAAACCAAAGAGCTGTCAAAGAACGTCAGGGACAAGACTGTAGACCTGTACAAGACTGGAATGGGCTGCAAGACCATCAGCTAGAAGCTCGGTGAGAAGGTGACAACTGTTGGTGCGATTATTCAGAAATAGAAGAAATATAAAATGACCATCAATCGCCCTCGGTCTGGAGCTCCATGCAAGATCTTACCTCATGGGGTGAGGATGATGATGAAAAAGGTGGGGGATCAAGCCAAAACTACACAGGAGGAGCTTGTTAATAATCTGAAGGCAGTTGGGACCACAGTCACCAAGAACACCATAACACACAATGCCGTAATGAACTGAAATCTTGCAGCGCCCCCAAGAAGGCACATGTACACGGCCGTCTTAAGTTTGCCAGTGAACATCTAAATGCTTCAGGGAAGGCTGGGGAGAAACCAAAATTGAAGGAAGAAATATGCTGAGAGAACCTATTTCCCTCAGCCAGAACACTGAAGATGGGTCGTGGATGGGTCTTCCATCATGACAGTGACCCAAAAAATACCGCCAAGGTAACAAAGGAGTGGCAAAAGAAGAAGCACATTAAGGTCATGGAGTGGTCTAGCCAGTCTCCAGACCTCAGTCCTATAGAAAATCTGTGGAGTGAGCTGAAGCTTCGAGTTGCCAAAAGCCAGCCAAGAAACCTAAAGGATTTAGAGAGTTTCTGTAAAGGGGAGTGGGACAAAATCCCTCCTGAGATGTGTGCAAACCAGGTGACCAACTACAAGAAACGTCTTACCGCTGTGCTTGCCAGCAAGGGTTTCTCCACCAAGTACTAAGTAATGTTTTGCTTGGAGATCAAATACTTATTTTACTCAGTAACGTGAAAATCAATTTATAACCATTATGTAATGTGTTTTTTTTCTGGATTTTTGGTTGATATTCTGTCTCTCTCCATTAAAATAAAACTACCATAACAATTAGAGACTGTTCATTTCTTTGTAAGTGAACAAACTTTCAAATTCAGCAGGGGATCAAATAATTATTTCCCCCACTGTATAATAAGCTTTAGCTTGGTCACCCGTGCAAAGCTACTCTAGTAGTGTTGAAAAATAAAAATATGGAGTTCAAAGTTAGGTCCCATTTAAAAGTCCAATTTTGCAGGGTTTTGGTAGGTTAAGTGGCATAAAATACCTAAACCAAATACACTTGTGTATTGGTATTATCCCAAATATTTCAAGTGGGTTCAAACCTGGAGAAATATTTAATTTTATTCAATGTAATGGTGTGTTTCATGTTGTCATTTTGGCCTGTCATTGGTGTCATGTCCACTTTACTCATGCCAACTATCAAGTTCACTCAACCACACATTTCTGAATGGCCACAAAACATTAGTAGATGTATGGGTAGTTGACCCATTTAACGGTATGCTTGCGATTTACTTTACATTAGCCAACATTATGTGTGGCTATTTCATTATAATTAAATGACATAACTTTAATATATTTGTCCCACACTACTTTATAATCTATAACTGTGCATTTTGTTAATGTTCTGATTGAGAGACCCCTAGCAGTAGAAATTCCATACTGTACATTTACATTAACATTAAAAACCTATGAAAGCTGGGATAGGCAGAGCAGAGCCAAGGAGATTTCATACCAAACTAAATGCTGTGTACTGAAATAGTTCTCCATGAATAAACACACCATTACAACCCTACTTTATAATATGGCCAATGTGATACAAAGTCTGAGATAGTAATTAATTTTTAAAATGCAACATTTCTTTGCCAATCAGACAACATATTCATTATAAATTTAGATAAAACAACAAAGTGTCTCACTGGAGTACACAGACTGAGTTCAGCTGAAGTCACACACAGTAGCGTCAGCCTTGTGCTCTTTGTCATTACATTGCTGCACTCTAGATTCATTACCCACTTCTGCAACGTGTGTCCCCGATCATCATGACCTTAGGGGTCAGCGTTTGACTCCAAAACAACACTCTTACCAAAATCAACTTTCTAACTAGTGTGAGCACACAAATACTGCCTCATCACACTCAAACACAGACACATAACCCACCACTCTGAGTGCCTTTCTCTACCATCCTTTTCTGTCCACAGACACGCACACAACGAGTCAGTTGCAGCTCAAGAATAGCAATAATTCTACTCTGTAGATCCATAATATCGAACACTCGAAGTTGATTGAACAGTAGGGGGTGAGGTGTTTTTGTTGTCCATGAAATCCTCCCCACTAATCTAAGTCAACTTCCTACCAGTTCCCTCTGTTTTGTCAAGCAACTTTGTTTCAGATCACATCTTAATCCTACGAATGCCTGTCCAAAATATCCTTTGTTTTTTCTGCCTTCCAGGCGAATGAAGTACGCCATGTTCAGGTTTAGATGAGGTTACAACAGACGTGCACATAGTTAATTATAGGTGTTGTTAATATGAACACTTTATCACACTTTACTTTGACACATCATGGTCATGAAAACAGGATGGAGATAAAAAAAAAAGAAATGCATGAAAAAATATAAATGAAAATGAACAGAGTTAATTTTAGTTCTTATTTTTTAATATAAATTACTGAAAATCAGTGGACTTGAGAAGTAATCCAAGCACTGACAACAGTGTCTGCCTTGGGGAAGCATTGTCATTTTGCTTGGCTTCTATTATGCCAGGTCAGTAAGAGTTTTCACTTTCCCCCCCTTTTTTTTATTTTTATTTTTTTTTAGCTTTCCCATCTTATAACCGACTCGCCAACAGCAGTAGTAGGAATTTCCTCTTTGGCTTAGTTGCCCAGATTTATTGCATGCTGGTACTTTTTTAGGATGTGGTTCTCAGCAGGTTAGCATTCAGAAATACTGCTTGCAAGTTACGGCTCCTGTCAGCAACATGCATCACCTCAAGCGCAGTGCGTCGTTACTGGCCTTTGACTGTGTAAGCACACCGACGCATTGAAGGTAATTCGTTTTTCAAGACAGATATTTGCAAAATCATGAAAAGAATTCATGTAACTGATCTTCTTAAATACAGAAACTGGATGAGCCTTATAGGAAAATAATGAAAATGTCAAACTGACGTGGCTGTTGCTAAATATAGTAAAGCCGCTACTTATTCATATGATTTTGTATTTACAAATATTTGCCACTAATGCAGAGCGGAATCTCATCTATTCCAATTCATACATGAAAACAGTCAATTAATCTTATCCACTGTTATCAACTGCCATTAGAAAGAGTGTCATTTGCAGCTGCTAAATGTGTATCATGAATGCCTTTAATTTAATTGACTAATTAAAGTCGAGTCTTGTGGAATAAGATCTCTTCTGCTAATGAATAAGCTTCAAATAGCTCAATTAAATCAAACTGACACTGTTCAAGTCTCCTTGGCATTTACCTACTGTATGTCCTCTAGATAAGAACAAATCTCTCGCTTTTTTTTTTTTTTTAATGTGAATACATTTTGTTTTTTCCTATTAACAACCATTTTTCCATTTGTGCTGAGTGTGCCGTGGGGGTAGAAAGCACTCGCATTCAAGATGTTCTAATACAGTGTCATGAAAATACTTCTTGGCCTTGATTAGCTCAACCGACACCGGCCAACTCACATGGCAACAGCTACAGTTAATTTACTTGTGGCTCTTTCTCTTCAGAGCACTTGGTAGAACTTGTGATCTCCCCTCCCCTCACCATCATCATGCACAAAGCCCTTAGATCACCACTGAAGACAAGCCAGGGGCACACACAAACAGGGGAGTTTCTACTTCTCTAATTAATAAACAGCAAAACTTCAAAGCCACGGGCTTGTCATGAAGCCACCCACAAAAGAGTGGTGTGAGTAAATTCCCACTAAGTCACTTCATATAGTTAGATCATGGCAACTTAGCTTGGGAATAAATTATTTCAGTGTGGTGTAGCACTGAAAAATATGCATCCTATTGATCTCCATCCAAAAGCTTTTAAAAATATGATGAAAAATGCTTAAAAACATGATTTATTGCTTTTCCTTTTGGTGAGCATTTATTGGGAGTATGTTTTCTGTAAACAACTAAAATAGTTCACATTCCCTCAATAGTTACTATAATTATTAACTTTCACAACACTATCAAATGACGGTGTAGTTGTTGTAGTGTGATGCTATTCATGTTTTGTTCATATGGAAAAAGTGTACATTATAAAATATATTACTTTCCTTCTTTTGGGGCAATTTTAGGACCTTTTTTTCTCAAGTTTGTTCTTGAGTTCAAGGTTAATTCTCTATCCCTGTCTTCATAAATGCTAGTTATACTTGTAGAAAAATGTAGCTTTTGTGTTTATTTGTTTATTTATATTATGACTTCCACTTAAGCATATTCTCGTGCTAATACTGCTTTCATTTAAAGGCGTTAGGTTTCTGCTCACTGAATGTTGCAGACTGGATTAAATATTGTCCACTCTATGTGTGGTTTGCACAGAGATGTTCACCAGAAAAACTCTAAACCGTTGCCCCAGGCAATTTTTCAAGCACAGAATATACAGTGAGTATTCATAGTCTGTCATCGAAGACTTGGTTGCTGCGGTGCAGTACTAGGCATGTTTTTCAGCACTCACCATAACCCTAACCCATGTACAGACAGAATCTTTCCCTTATAATGCTAACATGACTATTTTTTCTCCTTGGCTTCTCTTCCCCTTATTTATGCTGACTGATTTTGCAAGTTGTGCAGACTCTTTCCATATTTTTTTTTTTTCAGGTCAATGACCCAGTTCTGCTTTTTCAAAAGCAGAAAACATCTTTTACTTAACCCCCTTTTTGACCATACATTGTTCAGGTCAGTGTACCAATAACACTCATGAAACAAAGCAAATTACGCAGGTCACTGGTGGCAAAGTAATCTGTTAGCCTCTTCATTTTGCTTTTTGCTTTTTTTTTTTTTTTAATTTGTCAGCAGAGGCGTATTTAAAAACGTGTGGTGATAAAGTCGTCACTGCTTCTAATGGTGTAATTTGACCTGATCACATGAATATCACTATTGCTATTTGTATGGAAGCAACACATTTCACTCCCCCGAATCTTGTTTTTGCTCCTTAACCCAATCGTATTAAATGTAATGACTTTCACCCTAAGGCAACAGGCAGCACAGCATCCAAAGAGTGCCAGGGGAGCTGGCTTAATGGCACCAACATTAAAAACAGCCAGCATCTGGCCTCCTGTGCATGGACACTTATGTGTGAGCGTCTCTCCAGTCTAACCAGCAGTGCCTCAGGCTCTTGGACTGACAATGAATACACTAGAGGTGCTGATAGAGTTAATGTTAAGCATAATTGACCAGATTTTTCTTCTGTTTTGCCCTATGATGAGTTTGCTTTCACAGTGGGTCATAAATGGCCAATTAATCCATTTAGAGAGAAATTAAAATCTGCATGTGTTCATGTGTATTTTTTTCCTCTTTTAGGGGTTATGATTTCAATCTGTAAACATGCGCTCTACAGTGTAAAATTTCTTGATACTTTTTAAATTGTGCTTTACTTAAAATTAAGTTTTCCATTTGCAAATAGAGCATGCATATTTTTGTTTGGATTTAGGGCAGCATCACATGAAACCATGAGGTGCACACTGACAACAGATTCTGTAAAAATACAGTACACTGTACTGTTAAAATGAAGGAATTTTCTGTATTAATTTTTTAAGGATGTTTTTCCATATTTTTTAACCACGCACTGAATTTTACCATTTACCATTTATGGAAATACTCATGAATTTCCATCAAAAAAAGGGTCATATACTAGCAGAAAATTACCAGGACATTTTCTGTTTTCTTTACAGATTGTTTTTCCTTTTTTACAGAGAAATAAGCAGCACAGAATATCTCGGGCTGTTGAATGCCTTGTTATACTAGGTTGTGGGCTGTGTGTCACAGCTGTAATGTCAGCACCAACTAAAGTTTGCACAGTGTTGGAGACACTTGTTTACAATCCCCAAGATTCTGTGAAAGTCTGAATAAGGTTTGGAAAAGTAGTGCTGTTGAGAAAAAAAAAGAGATGTTGTAATGGAGGGAAATAAAGTGAAAAGAAGGGGAAAGAAACAGATGGTGAGACAGAAATAGTGTAAAAAAAATGAACAGACACAGAAGCAGAAAAAAAATAAGAAACAATTATTTAAATGTTGACAAGATCAGAATGCTGTGTAGCATGAGAAATGAAGAGGAATCAAGTGAAAGAAAGAACGACAGCTAACAGTCAGAAAATGTGAGACAACAAGGGCGAAGAATGACTGTGTGACCAATTGCAGGCATTTCCAAATGTCCCACCAGATGTTCCCAGATGCAAATTCTTCTCCTCCAAAATGACTCCACATTAACCTGACAGTATTGTTACAGATGTGGTTCTATTGGCTGCCCCCCTGATTTACACCCAGGCAGCAAGCAGACTGGCCATGCCTCCCAGGACCCCTTCAAACCAAATGCCACAGCAGGGAGGAGGGAGCAGCAGTAGAAGTAGCAAGCTGGGCGTAGTGGAAAAAGATTGCAAGGGAAGCAGACACCATATTGTGCCATATAATAACTCTATTCCAGTCATCTGGCCTTGGGAGGAAAGTCAAATGTTTCCCTGACTGGCTGGATGGCAGAGTAACCCAGAGTTTACATTCTCCATCCTCTGGATTTAGTCGCCACCTTTTCCCTCTTTACTCTCTATCGCTGACTCCTCTCAGCTCACAACTAGCTGTAGAAAATGCTGGCAGGAGACAAAAAGACACAGTTTTAATCAATACCAACACAAGGCCTTGACTGAAAAGGGAGCAAAAGGAAGTCTCAGTTTAGGTGCTTTTGCCTTGAGCACAAATTGCGTTTGAAACCCAATGACTCTGTAAGTGACAGGAAGGCAAAAATACATGCAATTCAAGGAAAAGAAGCACGGCAGAAATTAAGACTGTCACCCTCCTAGAGTGTGCAGAATGTCTTCGTTTACGGTAAGAACACAGCTTCAAGGGTGACAGTGTCTGGATAATGAAACTATAAAAAAATTACTGTAATCATTACCAGGCATGTGTAATTTTAAGGATAGTGTTCATTCCTCATCTGCAGACTTTTATTGTCATCATCTGTGTATCTCTCAGCCAAGCTGAAAGACTGTAATGTGTGGCCAGGAATAACGCTTTGAAGTTTGTCAGCTTGTGCACATGTATAGTCCTTGGGAGAATTAGACTAAGAAGCTAATTTCCTGATATTTGATTTTTATCAGTCAAAAAAATGTAGGTCAGCATTTTTTATTTATTTATTTTTCACCTCTGAAATCTGGAGCAAACAATTCTAGAAACATTTAATCATGGGCAGGAGTCAAACCGTTCATCTTCAGTTGGCCACTCAGTTGCTGCAAAGATGCAGTTGGAAGTAAATGCCTTGCTCAAGGACATGTTGACTGTAACAACCCATTTATCCTTGCTGCGATGCATGCCAAAAGCGATGTCACAACTGCTTTGGTGCTGTTTCGGCTTGTCGCGTACCTCTTGATTTTCATAACCTTGGGGCGCGAGCTGGGGCAAGTGCGGCTGGGTTGGAAGCACGAGTGTACGTGAGGGTTGGTCTTTACCACCATGTCAATGATATATCAGTCAGTAAGTAAGTAAGGATAGGACTTTTTGAAGAAAACTCCGTGAAGGCTTTGCTTTCTGTTTTGACTTCTTCTATTCCTATACCAGCACTGATGCAGAGGTTTTGTCTGAGTGGCCACACCTACCGTGCAGCGAGTCTGGAGCACCTCAGGTTCTGGTATAAATGGTTACAGTTGGCAAGCGCAAGAACCAAAGCAGTGACCATAAGGCTTAATTGTTGAGTGAGGAAAGAGTATTTTTCTTTAACAGCACTTAGGAAGTTTTCTAACTGCTGTGGAGATTTGGGATGGATTTATGGAGCAGCAGTACCCTTAGCAGTAGTTTTAGTAGCAGATTTGCAACTCGAAGAAAAAAACTAATGGTGAAAAGGATAAACGAGTAAAGACATTATACTTACTGTCTGGAAAACTGAAATTGACATGTTGATATAGGGAAAAGAGTAAGTTTGTGACCATAAATGGTGTGCTTTCTGATCTCATGGAAGAGAAAAAAAGTGCTGAGAAAGTGCAAAGTCTAAATCAGGCACCCAAAAAAATCAAATAATCCCATCTTATAAGAAGTATTCCTGACAGGTAATTCTATTCTGCCATCAAGACAGAAGTGGTTCCATTTTATAAAACATATTTTTCTTACTAGAAGGTAGTTATTGTATCATTTTCAAATTTATTGTAGAAAACCTATTTAGAGTGGAAGAAATTTAAAGTGACCAATAATGTTAACAACTTTAACAGTAGCCAGTTTGACTTGTGACCCCAAAAGTAAATTTTTACTTCCCTGCTCTAACTGTTAACACTTTCAGTCATTTGCAGGTGATAGGGTACGAGTTAATGAATGAAACTGTGCAAAAATGGTCAAGTGTTTCTGGCCAGCTTGCACAGGCCGCAGCAATCGAAGCCAAATGTAGTGCTTTGTTGTGGTCACAGATTCATCAATCTGGCTGCTCTAGCTGCTCAGTGGCCAACATTTGGCTGTACTTGCCCTGGCAGCCCCTAAGGTGTAAATGTGGAGTAGAACTTCACAAGACAAAAATAAATGCATTAATAAATAAAATAAAAATATGAAAAGAAAGAAAAGAACAAACCTGCTTAGTTGACTTTCACTGGATTAGTAATAGTGTGAAGAAAATGGCTTTAAATGCGGTTGGACCCTTGAATGTACTTCCCACGCTGTGTCGTGATGTTTTTTTCAAATCTTGTAATAAATCCCAAATGTTTTAGCTGAGCATGTCTATAAAAGTATATCATCTGTTAAATTCTAAATTTATTACTTTTTCTCTTTTTATTTTTGTCTGAGACCAAATGAATCTGATCTAATGACCTGAAGCAGAAAAATGGCAGCGTGCTCACTAAACTATAAGTCTTTCATTACAGGATCAGCTACAGAAGAGCAATAAATTCACGAATACAAAGTAACACCAATTATTCCCCATCATTAACCGAAGCTAAGACAAAGTACTTACACATGTTTTTCCTCTTAGCCTCTCTGTTTTGCAACTTAAGCTTGACCACAAGCAACTGCACCCTACCAGTATCATGGGAAGAAGTGTGTGTTTGTGTGCATGTGTCTGTGGGAAGCATCCGCTGCATATTCTTCTCTGCTCATCCCCTTCTCACTCATTTTTATCCTTTTTTCCTCTCACAGTCATTCTCTCTTTCCTCCATCTCTCCATTGCAGCCTGGGGCTCCTTCTAATCGTCCTCTGCTGTGCTGATTGGACTTTTCATTAGTCAACTCCCCAAGGCTTAGCATGACCTCCTCTGGGTCACTGCAAACTGATTATACCATTTCTTTTTTTTTTTTTCTTTTTTTTTTTTTTTTTTACATCTTCTTTATCAACTCCTTGAAGAAGGGATGGCATGACACTGACGTGACATATCCTGTTAGTTCGGAAAACTGAACTTGTCTGACAGATTGAGGTGTGTTTTAGAGCTTTTACAACTCTTTTAAAACCTGCTATACACTTAGTTTTTATTGTTAATAGAATGTTGGCAGTTTGGAAAGGAGGTACTTGCAGTTGTAAAACTCGATGAAATACTGCAAGGAAAAAGATTAAAATTGGTCTCTGCCATGTCTGAGATTTCTTCGGATGGTTAGAGCTGTCTCTGCATATTTGTTGCTTGACGCAAAAACCTTATTGGATCTTAAGAATTACCTACCACCCATGACATGTCCTTGGAAGTCAACAAACCACCTATAACTCAGTTGCTGAAGGGATTTTAATGATGCGGCTATGCCACAGGCTGCCAGCGCTGCTTACAAATCAGACGGGTTGTGTCTAAGATGTGTACTGGAATCAGAGAGGTGTGTGTGTGTGTGTGTGTGTGTGTGTGTGTGTGTGTGTGTGTGTGTGTGTGTGTGTGTGTGTGTGTGTGTGTGAGAGAGAGTTTTTGCTGT
>VUQI01001217.1:39581-61106 GCA_015106735.1 Paratilapia polleni | reverse complement strand
GGGAAGAGCATGTTTCACACATCACATCTGTCAAGAACTTTTGTCCACATCCAGACCCTGTGTAAGTTAAAAAACATCCCACTGAAACACACATTTTCCACTCTTTAAGATAAACTGTGGCTGGATGGAAAACTGAGTCAACTAGGAGACGTATAGGCTACTCACCGGGGAGCACAGCCCGTTAGAAGTTGTAATCCACTCTGCAGACGATATCAAACCAATAATCCCAGTGCAGGCTAGGTGGATTTAAGATTTCCTTTTCCGCTGCACTGAAGGCAAGTTTTGTCGTTTTTCCCCCCCCCCGAATCTCTTGGAAAATGCTTGGTTGGGATGAACAAAGTTTAACTCAGAGTTAAAGCTGAGAGTTCTTCAGGTTTGGTGTTTGGCGCACGCCTCAAAAATCAGTGCAAGCGCTCCGTGCGCTTAACATCTTAAAAGTCTGGTAGAAAGCAGCGGGATGGATGAAGTATCTAATGACAGTGTGGGGAAACAGTCCTTTCCTTTGACGATTCAGTGCGTGACTTTGCGGTACCTATTAACAAATAAAGCCCCCTACAGTAACCGAAAGAGCCACTGGCGGAAACCTACTTTGTTGATTCGCTTCTAATTAAAAGCGGCATGAAACTGTCTATCCAAGTGAAAAACTGTTCCAGAATCAAGCTAAACTATATCAAAAGAAAACCGTGTAAAATGTTAAGACAATTAAATCCAGCCGATCACACGCTCACGTCACAGCGCGTTTTACCTGCGGAAAGATCCACACGGTGACCCTGGCCACAAACGACTTGTCAATTTACCTTCCATTCTGTGCAAAAACGATTTTGACAATTCTCCAAGTCGAGTTAAAAGTCTTTACACGAAAAAAAAAGTCATTCATCCGCTTCACACACAAAAAAACAAAAACAAAATTAAAATAAAAACATTAATTGATCGGCTCCAGACTTTATGCTCCAAAAACTTTCCGCGCGGACTATCTCCAAACAGTGCGGCTTGGCGAGAGCGCACGGTGCCAGGGGGAGGAAAAGAACACAGCGTGTGAACAACAGCGGCTTTTCTGAAGCTCCAAGTGCGTCGTCCTCCCACACCGTCTGTGTGTGTGTCTGTGTTGAAGTACAGAACTATCCCTCCCTCTTTTCTCTTCTCCCTCTCTCACCTGCTCCGGTCGCCTCCTCTCACAAACTAGCACATTGCTGCATTGATGCGCGGAGCAAAACCTTCACATGGCGCATGCGCTTCACATTTCTTCTCAGATCCCTCTTTTCTTCTTCCAGTCACCAACTTTTAACAACCAAGGAATTTCAACGTAGTTGGAATTGTGGAGAGAGGGAGAGAGAGAAAAAGAGAGAGAGCGAGAAGGGCGGAACAGGCTGTTACAAAACAAGCGTCTCTATTACCTAAAACAAACTTATAAAGCACCCGAGGCTATTACCCTATCCATACCAGAGCAGAGTTTGGATTTTCACTGGCAGCAGATCGAGTTACCACTCAGTAAAATCAAGACAAGCAGGTCCATATCATGTGCTTATACAGGCTGCTCTCATCACCTAAGAGCCTGTGAGCATTACAGACATTATAAATGGCTCGCAGGCATAATTATTATTTTGTGGTATATTATCTCAAAACATGCTGCAGGAATCTGTCAGCTTATAGTTCGATATTTTTCATTGAGCCCGAAGTAGAGCCGGAGGGTAAAGTGTTCAGTCGTTTTATGTGTCACACTGTAGATTCCTCAGTATGTACACACTGAAGGCATGTAAGGGTGAAAGGAGTGTTGTACAATGGTAAAATTAATGGAAGGAGACAATCACCTGTGTATCTGGCTGGAAGCCAAAATAAAGACTTGCTTTAGCTGATAGAGGGAGGAGATGATTATACTGATCTAGTTGCTTTAATCAAGTGCCATCAGTCTTACAGGTCCACTACCTTACCATTACATATGTGATGGAAAATGCCTAATTTCGTTCCCAGCTAGCTTTCCTTTGTGACTTTTTACAGCACTTGGTCAAGGTCCAGGTGTATGCTATATTTTCTTTTAAATGAGCTACTCAGTATAAAGGGACACAAATTTTTACATTTTACACATGGTGGTGCAGTGTTGCCTCATAGATGAAGGTTGTGGGTTTGATGCAGCTGGTTGGCAGAGGCCTTTTCTGTGTGGTGTTTGCCCCTGTGATGGACTGCCTACCTGTCCTTAGTGGTCCCTGTGTCTGGGCCAGTGTCAGCTGTGGCAGACTCCAGCCCCACAGGGATCCTGGTTCAATAAATGCTTAAGGGAATGTATGAAGGCACAATTTATCCAGTAGTAGCCACTGAGTTTTAAAATCCTGTACCATGTGTCTAATGCAAAGATAAATCTTAATATTACAGTTAAATTCACCAACAGTGCTTCTGTAAACATCTTACCTTTGCCAGAAGATGTGTTAGCTTTTTCAAGTGTGTAGGACTTTAATAGGATTGAGACTCCAGTGGTGGATGCTGGAGACTGTGACTGTGTCAGAGAACACTTAAAATATCCTCAGCCACATTTCTGACCCCCCCACTACCATGTCCCACTACCCCTCCCTCCCCGCAAGTCCCCCTAGGAAGAAAACTGGGCAACATCTGGCTGAGTTTATGAGGGAGAAGGAGAGAGAGAGAACTGGTAGACCATGAAAACTGGGGAAAAAAATTCTTTCTCGGGCAGTGCAAGAGGCTATTGTTGTAGTTGCCATTAGTGGCGGTGAAACTTTAAACTTGTGAAAATACTCATTCTTGCACTCAAATTTACCAATAACACCGCCAACGTTAACGTGCACATAGTTGTCTTTCTGATAAAGCACATGTTGCAGTTCTTGTGAAAACAACATTTTATTCAAACAACAGAAACACGCTGACCACTGCAAACCACTGTGGAACAAGTCAAGGGTGAATACTGTTACCCCCAAAACTTTCACAGTCATCGCAACCGAGAGAGCAGCACAAAACCACACACACACACACACACACACACACACAGAGTACAAAAACTGTACATATTAGGTAACAACCAAATGAAAACACTGTTATGCTGCTAAATCAAACTCCAACTGTACATTATCATCACATCAGGTCAACCTCCAGTACAGTGAAAAAAGTATTAATGCAGTGCTTCAAAATGCAAGACACTTCATTATAATCAGATTAGCCACTCAGATTCACAGATCAATAGACAATAACATAATACATCACTCATTAGAATCAGAATAATAAGTCACATGTAGCCGTTATGTTTAAAAAAAAAAAAAGAAGAAGAACAAAAGTGGCACTCAAATAGTTTCAGCTGTAGAAAATCAAACAGAACATGAAATTGGTTCATTAAACAACGCATGGGAGGCAAGAAGAACACAAGGAGAAATGTATACAGACTTTTCTTGCAATAAGCTGGCTCATTTGAGGTCAGCTGTGTTTCCCTCCCTGTTAATTAAGGACAATATTTTTTGAGAAGGAGGAAGCTAATCATCAAACTTTTCTTGGTGATCTCTCTGCAGGAAATTGGAGATGGACAAATAAGTAACTAGGATGGTTTTACAAATAATTAAGCTGCAGTGTCATTTCAGTAATTTGTCTCAGCAGATGTCGCCTTTGGCACAATACATTGAGAAGGTCTCTGTGGATTATGGATTACAAGGTCCATGTTGTCATATTTACATAAGTCTGATATTTAGCTGCAAAAGTGTATACTTTCATGCTACCATAAAAGAGTCTAGAGCTGGCATGAGTTTACTGCCAATTCCACTGGCTCAGCTTAGCCACACTCGTAGTCAACAGTTGTTTGGGGGACGGATGATGTGAAGCCAGGACTCTGTAGCACCACGGTACTGTAAAATTAATCCAGCCTCCAATTGAAAAAAGCTGAGGAAATGAAGGCAGTGAACCGCTTGCCAGTACCTTGAAACTCCACACTGATGGCAGATGCTCTGATGAGGGGCAGTCACCCCACAGTGGTCCAAAGTCTTCTGCGGGCCACAGCATGTCCGTTGTTAGGTTAACTAATTTCTGCCCATCTGAACACTGAACTTTTAACACAATACAGCTGTAATGGAGGGTGCTGGAGTGTGCATTTATATCTGCTTTTAATCAGGTCTGGTGGTCATGATGGTGGAGATATATGGGCTGGTGTATCTGTATTCATGTAGCTGAAGTTTGGTATCTGGTTCCATGAGCTGTAGAAAGACACAATGAGAACAAAGTGAGTAAAATATGTCAAACACAAAGAATAGAAAACAAATGCTAAAATCTATATGCCTCATGGGGATATGAAGATGCATGTTCTAGCCAGTGATGTTAGGTTGTTTTTAATTTCCATGGTCATCTCCAAAGAGGTTACATCACAGAATTACATGGCTTGGCAAACAGGACTCAGACAATAAAGTCCAGCGTGGACATTTTGTGTTTTTTATGCTTTAGCTTGACCATTTTCTTCCTTTAACTGTCTGGCGAGTCTTCAGAGCTCCTTAAGAATTCTCTAAATGCAGTTGGCAGCAGCCCAAACATCAAGTGCTCATTAATAAAAAGAAAAAAAAAACCTGTATTGGAATGTGTCTGTTATTCCGGCTGCACAGCAGTCAGTAACAACTCACTTCTTTCCTGAGGGCTGTGAAACAATGATGTATGTCTGGTACGCTGGGGGCGCCTCATTGGCTGAGCAAACAGGCCCCAAAATAACTACCAATCACTGAAGACATTATCATCAGTCACTCAGGGAGGGCATAGTGAAAGAACTTTAAGACAAACTTCATATGTTGAGGACCACAAATATGCACAGGTAAACTTGGAGAATATACTGTTGTTAAACATATAAAGATCCCGAAACTCTTGAGTTGCACGCAATTAATGGTGTTTAATTGTCTTCATCTTACAATGTCAAATTACAAGGTATGTGTCCAGATTTGCTGGGCAGCTCACACTTTTTTCTGCCTCGCTTTGATTGGCTGCTGAGCAAAGTAGGACCATCCATTACATCCAAAAGTAAATAAACAGGAATAGCAATTAAAGTGAAATCATTTGTTATGCAATGCAGGGTGCGTGTGTGTACACGTAACTCTTCTTGCATGTAAGCTTTACCAAATAAATGTGCACACATATACATGCGTGTGTGTGTGTGTGTGTGTGTATGTGAATTTGCCTATGTGTGTTAGAGGCCATTCTCAGGTTTCTTTGCCGTTGACTGCACTTAAATTAATGATTTGGAGGCCCAAGAATCAACAAATATGGCCCCCGGCAGGGCATAATGGAGAGCACGACCTGCCTGGGGATGTGTTTGAAGACTGCTCCTCTTTCTTCTCTGTCAGCACCTCACTACCTCCAGACAACAGACGCATTCACTACACAAACTCACATGTGACGCCTGCGTTCGTGTTGTTAATGAGGAAGTGTGCTGCTATGTGGTCATGAATGTGTGTATGCTTATCGACCTATGATTATTTTACATGTCAGCATGTTGTGACAGAGTGGTAAAATCATATGAAATTTTATGTCCCTTATTTGAAGTGCTGCCTTTGTGGTCGTGATTTTTCCAGCTTTACAAACGTGATAAAGCAAAGCATATTATTGTCAGACATGCCACACCACACGCTGGATAATTGAGTGAGCTCAGACGGCTCTGACAGGGTGCTTAAAGCCTTTTCAACCAAAAGGTCACTGTCCACAGTTTTGTGCAACAACAGCTGCTAAAGGCAACAAAAAAAAAAAAGCCATCTACAGGTACACTGCAGAAAGTTTAATTTCAACTCGGTGAGGTAACAACTGTCACTGTTTCTATACCTGCTGTTACGACTACTTGTGTCCTTTAAATTACTTGCTCCATGGGGTATTCTTCCACTGTCTGAGTGCAGATATTTCCTTACGCAGCACTGCAAAAAAAAAGGAGGATGAGGTGAAAAGAAGATGTTTGCCAGAAAGTGGTGAAGACATGTGGAGGAAGAAAGAAAGCAGTTATGTGTAAAAGTCTGGCAAAATGAAAAGGTGTTGGAATGTGATAAACTGCACTGTAATAAGCAAACCCTGACCTGAATCTTCAAAGAGCAGCTACTGATAAACCAAAACATTAACACCTGACTCTCATCCAACAGATTTGATACTCTTCCATTCCCTTAGTTTCACTGGGAGGAAAAAAAAAACATATTTACTAATAGCAAACACAAATTTGCTTCATACTTTTAACTGGCAAAATCTCAAACTCCAATCAGCCATTCCTATCTTCTCCCTGTGTAACCCTCATCCTCCTTCCTGCCCCTCCTCTTTTGGCTTGCTTGATGGTGGGATCAGACATGTAAACACTTTTTCATATTAATACTGGTTTAACCTGTGTGTGGAGATGAAAAAAATGGTTATTATCAAAATTAGTAACATCAGCTTATAGTAACATCTAGTTTAGGTAAAAACTAACTAAATAAATGAATACGCTGCCTTGTTCCCCAGCAATAACTTCATTTTCATTTTGTGACCAGTGTTTGTGTAGAAATGTTGTGTAGAAAACATCCCTGGCCAACATCCGGGAAGCGGATATTTTGTTTTGTTATCTACTAGTCTGTTCTGAGGACTGGATATAAAATCTCAGAGTCTGGATTCAAGTGGCTGAAACCCTTCTTGTCTTTAAGTGCTACTTGTATAAACTGGTTGCTAAATGGATCCTTGCAGAGTTTTGGGACCACCAATGTTAGAGTGCTGCTCTTTCACTTGGAATTACCCTGTGGTTGGTGTTCTATCACTCCCAAAGAAAAAAGAGAAACGCACCAAATTCAATTACCAGTACAAAGACTCAGCCCCCCTCAGCTCGCTCTACCAAGAGGGGAGACATAAAGTTAGTCATCTGGTGGTATGGAGATCAAGCTATTTAGGGTGAAATACAGGAGTACAGAGGAGTGACAGCTACAGACGGAGCCGATTTTCTTGCTGTTCTGTCTAAATAGTCATGCATACTTCTTTTTGTTGAGATACTATGTAAATGCAGACCTAGCATGTGACCACATATCATATCAGGTTTTGTCAAGAAATCTCTACTCTTATCACATGTCTGATTTGTTAACTGCAGAGCCTTACACTAGTGCTGACTACATATGCTCGATGATGGTAAAAAACAAACAAAAAGGAAAAAAAAGAAAGGTCAATTCCAAGGAAGTGCTTAAGGTAGCACACCAAAAGTGAAATTAAAAGTGGGTCAGTTTGAAAGCACTAATCTGAAGTCAAACAATCCTGTGAACTAAAAGTACTAAAAAGAAAAAGATCCAGATCACATGCCCATGCCGTCGTCCTAAAATTGTAGCCTTTTAAAACCGTTAAAATGTGGTGTACATCAGGAAGAGAAAGTATCTCCTCTGCAACAATTGCTTCAAGAGCTTGCTCCTTCTCCCCTTAATTTCTCCTTTTCCCCCCTCTCTCTTTCTTTTCTCTGCCTGACTTTTACAACTTCCTCCTGGTTGGGGCTGCAGCTCTAACCCAAACAAAACTCCATTTTTTAGTTATTGGCCCTCATGGCATGTAATGGAGAATCAAGCTAATTATCCCTACAGCTGTTTTCACTTGCTTTTTATGTAAGCAATACCTGGCTGATCCAGAGAGCAACAGTGAGGCCCTTCTTAGCGCTCCAGGCCTCCAGGCCGGCTGGAATTAGAGAGCAAAATGCCAGGTTTCCCTCCCCCGATACTGCCTGTGTGTACCCCTGAACCCATCTCCCAGCACACATCCCAGCCTAACTCAGCCCGACACAACCCCCTACACACCCAAAGCTTCTACGTCCACTCCCTATTACACCTCTCAGACTCTCCCTTTGATGTTTAACAAAGCTGCTCTTCAACAGCTTAGATGGATCTGTATGACAAGTGTTCATTTTCTTCTACTGATGGTCTCTGGCAATTAACGCAGGAGGTGAGCCAGGGTGTGGCTCGGGTTAAATTGGAACCATCTCCTGCTGTCATAGGACTAAGAGACAGGGTGAGTGCAAAAAAGAAGATGGAGGGAAAGAGAGACAGAATGGTAAATGTAGAGAGTGAGGGAGAGGGGGGGTAAAGAGTAAAAGAAAACAATCCCTCACAGGCTAATTACATAATTTCCTTCATCTGAGCAAACACATGCTGGGTGAAAGCAAGTGTGAGCAAGCCTCAAAGATGCCAGGCCAAGAGGTGCAGGGGAGACCTACTAATACAGTCTACAACTGCTCTCTAGTAATGGACAGCCTGTGCCACAAAGGTACTGCGCCAGATCTCAGAAGCAACGCTGTCTGCACAGTTTGTAGCTTTTGTGGGAGTCATATCCACAACCTTAGTATCGATCCTCCCTTCCCCAGCAATCTCAGTGCAAAGTGACTCAGTGCAGATAAACAATTGCCGGTGTACTGTTTCCTTCATAACAGTCCATTCCTCACTGCAGCCAGAAATCTGTTCAGTACAAACACCACTAGGTGGAGTTGACTGTTGTTGAAAAAAATATATCTCATGTATCAAACTCATTAAACTCCCATGGAGAGGCAGCATGCATCTGTAAGTGAGTCAGACACTGTGTATGCTTCACATATGCTTTATCTGAACTTTCCTCTTGTTCAAACACTGCTTCACTAGCGTGCATCAGCTGCTTGTGTCTTTTCAAATTGACATCAGGTTTGAAATGAACAGAGGCAAAGAGGGAGAGAGAGGACATAGTAGCAATTTTAAAACTTCTTTTATTTCAGCAGAAATTACAGTTAAAACTACGCCAGCTTCAGAATGTAAAAGAGCAGTCCTTCTCTCCAACGTTCTCTCTCTCCCTGTCTCCCTTTTTTTTGTCTCTAATCCGGTGAGGAATGATGGAAGGCTCTCTGTGGAATGGTGGTGAGTTCCCTGAGTCCAGCCAAGGTGTGCCAGTGTACAAATGATACGGGTGGAATCTGCAGGAGCTATTCCTAATGTGGAGGTTGTTTTGACATATTCACATACACACAGACACAGACATACGAGTATGTAGGTATTCTTGCATAAAAAAAGCAATACATGAGAATAAGTGTCGACATTTATACACATCAGCGAAGAAGGCTGTAAAAGTGTTACTGGTGGAACGTGTTAAGATATTCATCTGTCACTTAAAAGCCCCATGGTAAAAAAAGAAACTATGTTCATAAAAACACATTGTGTTCATGCAAGTCCAAAATACATGTTTGTACAACAACACTAAAAAGTGCAGGAAATTCTGTCTCTCAGCTCCCAGTCTTTTTGATCTCTAACTAATCTTTAAGTTTTCTGCCTTGTGATTCATCCTCTTTTCCTCTCCTTCTCTCTAAGCACAGTGTGAGTGGCAGTGTTTATGTTATTGCGAGAAATGTGGAGAGCTCTACTGTGAGCCAGCTGCATGGTTGTCAAAGTCTGTGTATGCAACCCACTACTGTACCTGTTTTTCATAGTTTGACTAGTGCAGGAATGCTACTTGAGTCCCATAACAACACCTTGACCCAGAGCTTAACCTTGACGTGGAGCAGTGGCAGGCCATCAGAACCAGGGCCTAAGAGGCCTGGACACGCCTGCATCTTGAAAGCAAAGCAGGCCCAGCCAGGCAGGGGAGACAAGTGAAACTTGAGCCCACATTAAAGAATCTCCATCAGGTAGGAGATCAGGAGAGGCCTCCATGATCTCAGTGTTTGCGGGGGTCCGGGCCTCTGAAGCCCTATCGCACCTCCATCTGGAAAGAGAATCTGAGGGTAGCCTGATGGTCCGATAAGAGGCCATGCCGACTGACACGGTAACAGCCTCTCACCCCCATTTGCAAAAAACCAAGTGGATGCAAGTCTAGTTGTAGTGCTCTCTCATGCTGGTGTAAGAGGGAGGGTGAGAGCTTGGTGTGGGGGTCTGGGAAGGAGGAAGGAGGAGGGTGAGATGGTTGTAGGTGCATGGTGGCATTGACATTCCCATGACGGTTGTATCCACTAACTTGAAATGCATGCAGTTTACAGAAACAAGTTTGGAGTTAAATGGGTATGTTTTTTTCTTTTGGGTCTTCTTTTCTCTTTGTGAGATGGAAGACACACATAGGCTTACCTTAATGAAGGGGTATGTATCTATACCTGCATGTAGATCTGTGTGTGGAACAGTTGCATTTCAGGTTCAACCCACTACTTGTGAGTTGAAACACACACATAAAAATGAGGGGAAAAGACATGTATGACTTGATATGATAATTATTGTGTTTTATAAGGGAGGAAAGTTTCCATGTAGGAGATAAAGAGTGGGCTGGTGTCAAGACCTTTTCCTGCAAGATGGAAAAGAAGGACCAAAAGCCAGACAACTGATGAAAGCTCTGCACATACAGCAATATTAGCGTGATATTTCCCTTCTATCTTTATTACTTCTTTTTCTTATTTGTGTTTGTGTTAATACATAGTACATAAATAATGATGTGTTCATTTAAGTAGCCACTCTCTGCTGTCTTCTGAGATGCTGTTAATGCTCCACCCTCCTCTTGATGTCTTCTCAAGATGACATCAACTCCACTGACCCATCAGTTTTCACTCCTGACCCAACTAGTTGCTTCCTCTCTTTAACTGCCCACAGACTCACTGTTTCTCCATCTGTTCTTTATGGCCCATAGTTCAGTTCAGTCCAGTTTCCGCTCTTAACTGATCTGCCCTTCTATTACACCAGATAGAAGACATCAATTTCAATCAATTTATGTGTTGTGTTTCCATAAAACTGACTCTGACTTGACAGAATATGTACGACAAAAACTATACTTACACACTGCGTGTTTTATAAATTCCTACTCGACCGGTGGAACATCCATGAATAACAAATGGCTGATTACTACTCTTCATCTGTGTCATAGCGTGAAAGTTTTGATTGTGTGGTCAACACATTTACACCACAGTCTAAAATGAGTGTGGATGTGTGGCTGAGCAGAGAGACAACAGAAATGAGGCTTTGGATTTAAAATTGTGTGGTCAGTTTGGTCATCTCACATCTATTTAGGATCACTGACACCAGTTAAGCAAATAAATGTGATCCCTGAGATCACAATCTGCTTTTAAGGAGTAACAGGCTTACCTTAATGCAGGGGTGCGTATCGGCACCTGCATGTAGGTCTGTGTTTGTGTGTGTCTGCGTATATAAATCAGTGGCTGTGTGTGCCTGTGTGTGGAACAGTTGTGTAAACAAAATCTGATAATAATGTCTGTTCAGGAGCTAGAGGTATTTGAGGTGGGCAAGTTCACATGGAGGTTTACAAAGTCAGCTATTTTGTTTAGCGGTTTATTCTCTGTTTAACAGGTGCGTGCATTTTTCCTGCAAATCATGGTTCTACCTGCTTTACCCGTAAACTTTCAAATGCCAAATGTGTCCAAAAGCAAGTTTAAAACAGAGTGACAAAGTCGAGGTTGATGTCAAGTGGATTGAGTGCCTTTGTGCTAGTGCAGCTGCATTGTAGTACTTAATGCAAGGTAAGTCCAGTCTCAGGAAGAACCAATCATGAGTCTGTTTGGTGTTCCTGGGGTCAGTGTAGCCCCAGGACACTAGACATATAGGATATATTCTGGGAATAAACAAGAAGGCTTTCACAATGCCTGGTGGTCTGCTAGCAATCTCCAACACAGTATGACCTCTGTGTCAGTGTATGAAGGCAAAGAGTGAAGAAACGTGTAAAAAGATGACCAACAGCTACTTTTCAAGTTGCTAATTCTGTGCACTGCTCCTCTCATAGGAGGTATAAACTGTAAAATGTGTAGAAACATGGCGTAGATTCAGCAATAAGAATAAGTATAGTTTTGATAGAAATCAAAATAACACATTAATCTCAGCTGAAATGATAGCTGTTCCTATCTAGAATGCTACCTGAATTAAATATGAATATCAGCTCAAATGGAGAGGAGTATTTTTGTGGGAAATTGCATTTGTGTGTATATGTGCAGTTGTTACACTAAATAGTGGAGTCTCACAGCCAGAGTGGACAATATTGGAAAAGGAGAGGAGTTGGAAGGGGAAAAAAGGTGCGGGAGAAAGTTTTGGTCAGGAAAACTCCAACTTTGCAGCCTGAGGGTGGAGTAAAAGAGCGTGTGGCGGGGGGAAGTGTTGGTAAAACAGCGAGAGGGAGCGAGTGAAACAGACTATAGGGGCACCTGACAGGAGACAGAGGCCAGAAACACACACATTAAGGTGATAAACAGTTATCTGAGCCAGTTACTATAAAATGCCTGTGGAGCACTGCAAACCCCCTAAACATGTAAATTTTTCAGTATGACTAAAAAACACAGATACTCCTTGTGCAGCCATCTTGAACCTTTGACGACCCTTTGGTGCACTCTGTATGACAATATGGAAAGCCCTGCCAGTGAAACTTAAAGGGAGATACAGCAGGTCATAAATAAGCATCGTAGAAAGTGACATGTTTGGCTCGGTGCACAGATAGAGAGTAAATAATCCTCATTTGTTCTGACAAAGCGACTCATAGTTTTGTGATATTTAGTGCTGAAAACACCCTGTACCCATTAAATAAGCACTGATAGAGCCATCCACACTGACAGTGCTAGGGCTTGCACATAACATTGAGTCCTGCTGTGGGATTAATGCAACAGGTTATAATGCACTAGCTAGGCAAATACTTTTTTTGTTATATTAGCCAAGAAAGATATGGAGTGGAACTGGGACTGTAATGTATGTAAACCTGTCCTCACTCTGTTTATGAAGGTCTGTGATGTGGAAATATTGATGTGCTGGCTATGTTAGGGATCACTTTTCATTTTGGCTCCGCAAACTCAGATAACCAAAACTTATGATGTGATTTTCCAAACATCTTATTGATATCAGGAACAAAAAAGATGCTGATAGTTCACACTAAATGACCTGTGAAAAATATTGATTTAGTGAAGCGTGTGCAGACTTCCAGTAACTCATAAAATTTGCTGTATGAAATGTTGGTGTATGTGGCTTTGTGCAGTTTTGTGTGTGAACTCGGTCCATTTTGTCTGGGCTGTGCTGGGAATAGTATCGGCTTAAGGCTGAAAGAATTCAGGCCTCCCAAGCAAGGTCATGTGCTGATGTTTAGTGGGAGCTTTCTCAGGTCACAGACTGTGACTTTCAACCATCACTCACTTTACCCCACATCTTTGAGTAGTTCTGTTTAAATGGCATATCTGACATATCTCCGCCAGTCTGCTGTAATGACAGGTGACAGCTGTCTCACTCCACTTACCTTGTTAAAGGAAAAGTCAACCCAAATACTTGCTAGACTTTGACATTGGATAGTAGATTTGGTGTCCTATGGCATAACTTAAGGTAGGGCCACTTGGAAAATATTTGTAACATAGTTTTAGATGTCAGGATGAAAAAAGAAAAGAAAAGAAAGAAAAGAAAAAAACACAGATGTGAGTAGTTGGTTTTGGACTTATTCTTGCTCTTCATTTCCCTTAGCCTTAAACACCTGGGGCTAAAAATATAAGTTGATATTAAAGCAGTTGGACACTCAAAACCTTGAAAGATAGGTTCACTTTTTTTTCTCCAAACTCCAAATGCTCATGTGCATATAAACACTGAAACACATTTTGCAAACTGTAATCATTCATCCTGTTTCTTCTGGCTGATTCTAGTGATTCCCTCTTAGAGTGATTCTACACCCCCTTATTTTGTGGTGAAGGGAATTCCAAATTTGTCTGAAAACAATGAGGATTTAATAGTCTGAGTTATAATAATGAAATGGGTATGTTCCAAGCATTTTTACCTCAAAATTCACTCTTTATGTTTTTCCAGACAGTGCTTCCTTGTAAGCTACTGTGAAGGAATAGTGAGACGAGAGAATTTTTTATTTTGCGCTACCTTAAACACTTCACAGTCTAACTGAGACCGTTGAAGCCTCATATTAGTTTTATCTGAACTTTCATATGGAATTCTGCACTGAACAAGGTCGCTGGATTTTGTCCAGGCAGCAACCACCAGGGACAGAAAAATGAATGCAGAAGTAACAAGAACTCTGCGATAGACTACCGACCATAAACTCCCCAACTTTAAAGCAGCATAATTAAATGATTTTGGATTCCAGAGCATTCTCTGAGGTAAGAGCAGGATGAGTGATTATAGTAGCTCCTGAATATTTAGTTGTGAATCTATACTTTATATATATACATATATATGATATGTCTTGTATACATATGCACAAAATATATTTTGAGTAAGATGCAATAGCAATGCAGGATGACGTCTGTATGGTTACACATGCCAGCTGAGTTGTAAATGTGCCCTGTGGTGGTTAAGTAAACAGGGATTGCTCCCTGAGGTGCCCTGGTGCTGTATGCCTTGGCATCATTTCTGCTACACACTGAAAGGTCTGCATCATAGTTCTGATTTCTGCTCTTTTGGTCTAAGACTCTTTTGGTCCAAGACTAATTCTGCAATAGAAAAAAAAAATGTCACCATCTCTTTTACTTTGTTCACTCAGCTCTCATCCTTCTGCTGTTCTTCAAGGTCTGCAGAGCGCACATAGTAAAGATTATTGCAATAAATTAGCATCAGCTCCTGTAACTGCTGGTACACATATTTGTAATGCTTTGGTTACGAGGATAGTGTTTCTCAGAGATAATTACATTGTGTCTCTCTCTCCACCTGGACTCTGACACATGTTCAACAACTCAGACAGACACGCCTAACCACCTGTATGAAATAACACACTGAAGTCAGACTCTTAGAGTCACTGAGGGAAAGAGGGAGAGGGTGTGAAAGACGCTTTCCTTGTCTATGCTGTTAGGCTTACAAATAGTCATTTTGAAGTGCTATGTGTCATTTCTCACATTCATGAATACCATTTCCTCCTACAAGTGTGGGAACAGTGGCAAAGGAGAATAAGCTGCATTCAAGTCCAAATGAATTCCACATCAAATTCTACACAATTTTTGTTTAGTAATAACAGGTTATTTGCTTGACTGCAGGGCTTATGGGTTTTTGACACTAGCTATGCAATGTGGCTCAGAATCAGCTGTTTTTCTTTTGTAAAATAACTTTCCCCTATTTAATAAAGCCATGCCAAATTTTACCTTCATACTATGATCATGTTCCATGTTGCAAGTCCTTGAAGTACATAGGGCTGGGTTGAACTGTGGTGCTTTTAAAGTTGCCTTAATTTTTCCAGCATTTTTGAGACCAGTACAGGAGATAGTCACATGAATTTTCAAGGCTGAAAGACAGATTAAAGATCTGTTGTAGAACCACTTTAAACATAAATATCACAGTATATATCATAGTTTAAGTGGCTGCACCAATTTAATGTCTATTTTTAATGTACCCTGGGTGTTTTATCTGTTTTCGGTTTGGAAAAAAATCACATATTTGTGATAGGTGGATGGTTTAAACATGTTATAGCATATGAAAGGTCTCCTTTTTTACCTACATTTTGATGCCTGGCTCATTTTCTAGCTGTGATTCCTTCTGGGTCAAAATTATATCTAATGTGTTTTGTTTTTTTTTGTTTTGTTTTTTTTTGTTTTTTTTACACTCACCAAATGTTAAATTTGAGATTCTTTTTGTTCAAGGAACTAAAAACATGATAACACTGAGTGAGGAAGTACTATACACACATACATGTACAAAGGTGTTGCAATTTTAGAAAATTATTTTGACACCGAAGGAATCATGGCTCGAAGCCTGGTTTCAGAACCTATTAAAAAAGGAGACCTTTGATATGATATAACTTGTTCTGACTACTTTTGAAAGTTTACCCAAAATGCACTTTTTGAATTTTTCCCCCGATAATTATGAAAAAACAAACAAACAGATAAAGCATGCAGGGTACAAATACTTGTTTCTGTTGTATGTCATAGACATTAAATTTATGAAGTGTTTCTGCTGAAACTATGATATGTCCTATGAAACTAATGCTCAAAGTTTGTTTTAGAAAACAAACATGAACAAAAATGATATTTTGACTTTAGACTGTGATACTTGGAGTGGGTGTAAAATTGATTTGGTTGCAGTTTTTTTAAAAACAGATTTTGAAAATGTAATGTGCCTATCTCCTGTACTTAGGAAATTCTGAGTGCTCAAAAATGCTGGAAAAAACAAAGCAACTTAAAAAAAAAAAAAAAAGATTTCGACTCACGCCTATGTTCTTGGAGACTGTGATATTACTATTAAAATATTAGCTGATACTCGGGGTTCATGTATGAACCTTTCTCAGATTTGACTGATTGTACATGACACTGTACTAAATATTTCAGAAAACACACTTCAGTTTAAGATTTATGTTCACTTGTACACAAGCACATTCATAGCATATGTAAAGAGCAGCAAATAACACAGACAGTTTAAGAGCTGGGGAATAAGAGAGGGACAACAAGAGACAGAGACAGAAACATGGCGTGATGTTTAAGAAAAGGGTGTAATAACAGTGGTTAAGGCTTGCTCTTTCATTGAGTAAATCTGGCTGGGGCTATTTCACACTGCAGGAATCTCCTGTTGACTACATCAAAGGCTCGCCCAGAGACAGGGCTTGTAGAGAGCACAAGGAACAGGTGACAGCTCCAACACACATAAAGGCATTTACACATGCACATGGAAAACCTCTACCACCAACAACGCAGTCACATATTTGAATGAACACACAGTAAGATCAGAAATGAAGTGAGTGACAGCTCTTTTTGTGTCTGGATGAGCCTGGGGGAAGTCTATTTGGAGAACCAGAAGAAAACCATAGATCTATCATCTGTGCTTCAAAAACCACTCAAAGACAGTCAATACATACACACAAATACACACCTCAGGTATGCAACAGGTATGACAAAGTACATTCAGACTTTACAAGTATGAACGTGACATGTACCATATGAGTAAAACACTGATGAGACTAACACATGTACAGTGAACATCTAGCTATGAATGGTATAGGAAGCATGTAGAATTCAAGTGAAGCCTCATGATGGATAGATCTAATATAGAGTGGCCCACATCCAGAGGGTTGAACATAAGGCTATGTCATCACCGGCCCTTCTCTCTCCATACCTTCCATCACTTTTCACTCCCTCCTATAAACAGAAGGATGGGGGAATTCTGTAATTCCCACACACAAGGACACACAAACACACTCACAAGAAAAACACACACTTGTATGCGCACGGTTATACTCATTTACTTGCAGTAGAATCTAGGCACGCACACAAAAGCACGCATATACACAATAACATTTTCACAAAGAGAAATTAATCCCGGGTGGTCTCAGGAGCAACAATGTTTCCATTTGAGAAAGCTCTGGTTTTGAAATCACGCAATCCACTTTATACTGGCTTCAAACTGCATTCATATACATACATACACACACACAACTATTGAATAGTTTTATATGAAATAAAATAAAAGGGAAATAAGCATACATGGTAGAGCACAGAGACCACTGGATTGCAGTACTTCTGGTATACACCCAACATTACACACTCAACCATCTCTCTTTTTCATTCAGTCCCCGTCCATATCCCACTAGGATGCTGAATGTTTAACATGGGAAGGTCCCACCTTAAACAGGCCATTATGGCCAATAGCTTTGACTGTTTTCATAGAATATGAGAAGATTACACAGCACTATGACGAGCCAATTACGTCCTTCAGTAAAACATACCTCTGTACCAACAACTCTCTAATGATGATGACTTAAACGTTTTCACCAATAGACCCCTTTCAGCTGCCCTGGCAATCACACACAAGCATACTCTGCAGCTATAGTTAAGCACACACACACACACACACACACACACACACACACAGTCTCACAGATGCGAACTGAGTCAAATTAAATCCTTGTGTTACGCTTATAGAGCATCCCGCTACATCACAAAAGGCTGTTGTGTGCCAACTTGTGCAACTTTGCAATCAGATCATGGATTGCGTGTGTTGGAGTTGTGAAGGAAAAGAAATACAGACTGAGACAGACTAATATTGGAATACTGGCCAATCTCCAATATCCCCTTCTTCAGTTTGTCACTATGATAAGTATGTAGTACAGTACTGTACTGGTTAGGATCTTATCTAAAGCTAGGACAAGTTTCTGTGTGTTATCTCTTTGGAACTTGACTCAAAACATGAAAAAGCTGTGGTGACCCAGCAGTTTTAGGGTGTATACTACATGGGCACAAAGTCCCAGGTATATTTTCTGCACATTTTCTCCTTCTTCCTTTCCCAACACTTCCTACCTTCATCTACTGATATATAAAAAATGTTCAAAATGCCAGAGATATACATGTATATATTTTAAAGACTGCTATAAGTGCAGTCCGTCTAGGGTGACTCTTGGTACACTGCTCTGCATTTTGTATATGCTTCCTCTTGGAAACATAATGCAAAAATTTGAGGATATACATATGTTGTGCATTTACACTCGTCCCTTTCCTCATTTGCTTAATTAGGACAATTGTGAAAGCCCTGTAAGCTGTTTTGTAAGCCTCTTCAACAGCAGGACCTCTTCCCACTTCATTTTTTTGGGTCATGGGTCAGAAATGTAAGTCATCACTGATTTCGGACATTAAATTTCCAAACCATGACACAAACTTAACAAAAAGTATTGTAGCTACTGTGAGAGTTCTTGTCTCAGGCAAATGCCTTAAAACCTACATATACATTTATTCCTTGTTGGTCTGACAATAATGCTCTCCTCTTTAGTCAGTTTGCAAAAGCTTCTGGTGAACTAAAGTTATTCCAAAATGTTGCTGCCAGAGTTGTAAAAAAGAAAGAATTTCTCAGATCCCTGTTTTGGCTACCCGTCAGTTACAGAATTGACAGCAAATTTGAACTTCCAGTTTATAAGGTCCAACACAGGCCTGCTGTTCCATAATACCTGTCTGACTTCACTCACTATGAACTGCTAAGTGTTCTGGCTCCATCCTTCTGAGACTAATAGTTCCGCAAGTCAAACCAAAAGCTGGTAAAGCAGCATTCAGCTTTTGTGGTTCCAGGTGCTGGAATCCCTTGCCAGATGCATTAGATGTTCTCCAACCTTACCTGTGTTTGAAAGAAGACAAATTACTATTTTTCCTGTGCATTTGATTAGATCAGATTGATCTACTGAACTTACACATATGCATTTGTATATGTATCTGCTGTATATACACATTTTTGTTTTATTATTTTATTTGAATATACCATGGAATGAATTTTGCTGTGTAATTTAAGTTTGCTGTGCTTTTTTTCTTGAAGTGCCAGCCTTCCTCTCACATCTTCTCAACATCCTTTCTCCATCACCCTACCCACTCAAACCAATGTCACCTCTGACCCAGGTCCAATTCACTACTGTCATTATGCAATTAACACCAATTAAGTCATTTGGCTGTAAGAATGTGTGTGTGTGTGTGTGTGTGTGTGTGTGTGTGTGTGTGTGTGTGTGTCTGCATGTATGCATCTATGTGCATGCCTGTGTGTGTATGTGTGTGTGTGTGTGTGTTAAGTATCTGAATGTGTATGTGCACATGATAGGGCAATTACAGCAGCACAAGGGAGCCTTTTGGAAGCAGAGAGCACTGCAATCAACCAATCAGCCTTCAGATGGCTTTGACATGAAAAGAGAGCATGGCCTCTGCTAACCCTGGGGGTCAGCCCCAATTTACTCTATTTACCCACTCAGGAATGACTCTCTGTGTGTGAAGAAGGAGCCATAGACAGGGAGGGAGAGGGAATGATGAATAGGTATGGAAATGTCTAAGTGACTAGGAGCAAGACAGAAAGGGGGAGAAGGGAAGAGAGGGAGTAGTAGAAGGATGAGAAGCCTGGGGGTTGTTATGCAGGTGAATTTTAGGGAGTAGGAGGGTGGTGGTTGAGTGGAGTGAAGGGGATGTGGGGAGAGGCCTTCAGGTTGTGTTTGCAAAGCTAAAAGGCCAGCAGTTGGAGGCTATTTGCTAACAATTTCCTCTTGGAGAGTGGCTCTACACACATACACACACGCACACACACACACACACACACACACACTTTTTAAAGAGCACATATGAGGAGTGACAACTTTACACCTAGCTGTCGCTGTAAAATAGCGAGATGGTCCATCAAGATAATAAAGATCTTTCTGAGAATCAAATGAAAAAATACTAATTACACAGCAATGGATTGTTGGATTATTGGAGCCATTCTTCTAGATAATTCCATATAATTTTGGAAATTGTACTTGATGATGTGTTCAAAAGCACTCTGACAACGAACTGCCAGCAAGCTATACTTGGGAATATTAAAACGTAAGTCAAACAAGCAAAAAGTCTGTGAGCGGGAAACTGAAATTTGCATGCTTCTGCCAAGTTAATTAACATTATCAAGATTAGCAACAGTAACAATCACTGTAACTGTATTGTATTTTTTATTTAGAAAATATTAGTAAAATATGCATCTTCTAGTTTTCAGGATAAAATGTAAAAAAAAAAACACACACACACAGGGTTGTGCAATACCTTCATTTAAACAGAAACCCAAAGATAAAGAAAAAGGTTATTTTTTTCCTCCCTCTAATTGAAACATGTTGCCTGTATTGATTGGATAATTAAAATGTAATGTTTATGTTGCCCCTCTCACACAACTAACCAACCCACTGATCAATCACACAGCTGTGAGTAAACTACAACAGCACCAGTCAGCCCTTTATCACACCAAACAACCTCCTGGCTACAGAATGAGGGAGGGCAGAAAAACCAGAAACAGACAGAGAAACCTAAAGAGAAAAGAAAAGAGAAGTAAACACAGATGCACAGTATTTTCAGTGCTCCTGGTGAATAATATCACATATCTTCTTTTCTGTCTAATATTGTAGGGTCTTTACCCTAAAATATAAAGCGCCTTGAGGCGACTGTTGTTGTGATTTGGCGCTGTACAAATAAAATTGAATTGAATTGAATATCTGACAAAATGCACACAGGTTATTCTATATCTATTGTGTGTGTTTGTGTGTGTGTATATATATATCAGAGAAAAACTGTCCTGCTCCAGGGGTCTTAGATGTGGACTGTAATCAGGAACACATGATTCTGCCACAGGAAGTCCTCCAGCGAAGGACAGGAAGCAGGAATACAAGGACCACATCATTAGTCTCGCTAGTCTCAAAACCCACAGCCAATAGGAGCCTTGGACATGGAGAGAATGGGCGTAGTTGTTAGTGTGTCCACAATTATGTACACGTTCTATACATTTCTATTTGTGTGAGTGGTGCCTGCAGGCTGGTATTAATGACTTATTTGTTTACTGAGTGTAATGAGTCCAGTTTGTGCGTGTTTAGTAGAGTCAGAGCAGAACTCTGTAGCGGGGTTGGGCTTGCCGCCAAAATACCAGCATTAAATAAGTACTACCCACACAAGCACATGCACACACACACGCACAGGCACGCACACACACACACACACACACACACGCAGATCCCCAGTCAGTATAGACAAATGAGAAACAAATGGTTCCATTGTATGGCCTATACCTTGTCTCCACTTCTCTCAGTCTTACGATGGCACAGTGAAAATGCAGTTTTAAAAATGGTTCACCCAAGTACCCGCCACAACACACACACACACACACACACACACACACACACACACACACACACACACACACACCCTCTATACAA
>VUQI01001217.1:22671-39561 GCA_015106735.1 Paratilapia polleni | reverse complement strand
CCCCAAACCCCCCCCCCACCCCACCCACACACACACACACACACACACACACACACACACACACACACACACACACCTTCTCAAAACCTCCAGCAATCGCCCTCCTGCCGCATTCTCACCGCCCCTTCCTTCTCTGCTCTGCATCCCATCAGGACTAAAGAGGCTAATTTCTGTGGATGGCTTACAGGTGGCCAGTGCAAGGTGAACCACATCCACTCTACTGGCTGACACACAGGCACACACACACACACACACACACACACTGAAGCAAAATTCATGCCTTTAAAACCAACCCTTTTATAAACCCAATGCCAAACATCAAAGAGAGAAACACACCTTAACACACCTCAAAGGCACCAGAGACACACAGTCATGCATGTGTGCAAATACACACACACACACATGCACACGCATGCACACACATACACACACATATATTAACATCCAAACTCAAACATATGCATGCTCGTAAACTTTAAAGCATGAAAGATTTCCAACAAATGGTTTAAGGGTCGACCCTGAGCCTGGTACTATCTCGTGTTTCTAAACAGAGAAAAATCCTTCCAGTGCTTTCATAAGAATCTTAGAACTATTAGAAGCATTTATGTTCTAGCCTTTAAAAGCCAATGCGCTGATGAAAAAAGTTATCAGCATCTGAAAATGGGGCTATGAATCGTATCTTTTCTCCTGAAGAGCTGCCATTTGGAAATTCTACAGCTGACAGCAACTATCCTCTGAGTATGAGCCAGTGGATACAAATGACAGCAATATTACATGGAATGAGGTTCGCTCCAGGTCTAAGTTTAATGTCATTTAGTTTTTAAAATTTGTCTATTAGTTCTGAAATTTCATCATTCCTACAATTTAGCAAATCACCTTCAATATCTGCGTGCCACCTCAGCCAGACACATTCACTAACACACGTGCGCATTATTTTAATGCTGTATGTTTTGTTTTTGTTTTTGTTTTTTATCATTTACTCTGTTTCAAACAAGTTTCACATTCTTGAATATCCATCTGTAGCTCAGTCATCTCTCAGTCAAGGTTAAGAAGTGTGCTGCCAAATTATGAGATAGGACTGAGAGACTGAGATCTAACTCTTTCTTAACTTTCCAGGCAGCAGAGGTGTACGTGTGTTGTGAGTGCATGAACATGTGTGCACTTCTACACATGTAGATTGGATTGCAGCTCTTTGAAGCCATGCCCTTGCCTTCATTAAACACAGTCCTAGAACCTGGAACAGTTTTCTGGGAACGTGTCAATAGCTCACACACATGCAAAAAAAATGCACATACTGCAGTGCCAGTAAAAAATGACCAGTTCCCTTTGAAGTCTGTGTCACTGTGCAAAATGATAAGATGAAAGATGATCATCCCCATCAAAAAGTTCTGCAGAGACTAAAGTGCACACTGTGCCAAGAAGTCTGCACCTAGGCCAGGGAGGCTTGACATGTGCCAAGCTAACTGCTACATGCCACACTTATCAGCTGCTATCTGATTGGACAGTGATTGTAAGGTCCCACTTGAAAAATATAGATTAAAAATGAACAAGATCTTCTGACAAGAAAAGGGTATTTGAAGTCCTGTGGTACAAATGGATTCCAGACAGGAGAATATACAAAATAAAAATAATGTAGAAAGATAGATTTAATTTGTGTGTGTGTGTTGGTACATATGTGCGTGTATGCCCCTTAAGGTAAACACATGGATGTTTTTTATTTGTTGTTTTGTTTTTGTTTTTTTGTTTAGTTTTTTTTTTTTCATATAATGACTGCCAAACTAAAACACACTTATAATGAAAGCAAACTAGACAAGACACATGCATACAATACACATAGGGGACACAAATATGCATATTTGTTTTAGTGATAACTATCAGAAATGAGAATGCTTTGAACAACTCAACAGACTGCAATGCTGGACAATATTCTCTTGTGAATTTGTATCTGAGGGGAGACAAGAATTTTTTTATGTATCAGCTTGTGCTTACCTGAACATTTGAAAATGAAAATTGTAAACTACAGTACTGTGCAAAAGTCTTGAGCCACCCCTCATTTCTTTATATTGTTCTAGAAAAATGGGAAATAGGTGCACCAATTTATTGAAACATGTGAAAGCATACATAGAAATACAGTATATGAGGCAAAAACAGTTTGTACAATCCTAACAAGCTTGAAAGTCAATATTTTGTATGACCACCTTTATTATTCAACACAGCCTGAGCTCTCTTAGGCAAGCTTTCTTGTAATTTCTTTAAATAGTCTTCAGGAATAGTTCTCCAGGCTTCTTGAAGGACATTCAAAGCTCTTCTATGGATGTTGGCTGCCTTTTGTTCCGTTTTCTGTCAAGATGATCCCACACTGCTTCAATAACGTTGAGTTCCGGGCTCTGGGGAGGCCAATCCATGACTGATAGTGTCCCATTGTGTGTTTTTCTATCTAGGTATGTCTTTACTGCATTGGCAGTGTGTTTGGGACCATTGTCATGCTGAAAAATAAAGCTGTTGCCAATCAAACACTTTGTAGATGGTATTACATGGATCAAAATCTGATGGTACTTTTCTGCATTCATAATTCCATCAATTTTGACAAGATCACCAACACCACTGGATGAAATGCAGCCCCAGACCATGACAGAGCCTCCACTGCGTTTTACAGATGGCTGTAGACACTCACTGTTGTACCTCTCTCCTGACTTCCTCTGCACATACTGACAAAGACTTGAACCGAAAATTTCAAATTTGGATTAATCACTCCATAAGACCTGTTGCTACTAATTTTCAGTCCCATTCTTATGTAATCTGGCATACCTCAGCCTTTTTCCTCATTTCCCTTCCTTAAGAATGGCTTCCTGACAGCCACACTTCCACTGAGACCATTTCTGATGAGGCTTTGGTAAACAGTAGATGGATCAACTGAAGGGCCAGATGCATCTCTGAGGTCCTGTATCAGGTCTTTGCTGGATTTTTTCCTATTTCTTAAGGACATGACTTTTAAGACATTGTTCATCTGCTGTAGATAGCTTTTAGGCCTGCCACTTGTCCAGTTTCCTCAACTTTTTAAGGACACACTGCACACCATGCTGAGATATGCCAAGTTTTCATCTAATAGCTCTTTGGGAATCACCTTGTTGGTGCAAAAATACTATTTTATGTCTGTCAAACTGCGTTATCTTTGGCATTCTTCACAGAGTCAACTAAAGAATTGGAAACAAACGATGTGTATGTTTGGGTGCTAGTAATGAAGTGCCCAAAGATACCATTTAAAATAGGTTCTTTGCTAAGTTGTCTGTTATCTATAGACACAACACTGGTTCATCCCTTGAGTTAGATGCCTTTTTTATGCTTGAATGATTCATAGGTCAGTGTTAAGTGGCTTAACAAACAAACAAACATTCCTCTGAAAATGGTCAGGTACAAGGACTGGACTGAAAATGAGTGAAAAAGCAGCCAATGTCCAAAGAAAAACTTTGAAAGACCTTCAGAAAACCTGAAAAAAAAAATTCCAAGAACAGGCTTACTAATGTTACTTCTGAACTGCCAGCAACAAGCTGGACAGGACTCAACCCATCTTGATCTGAGCATTTGTCCAACAACCATAAAATGTCTTACCACCTTTAGCAAGGCTTAGGCAAAGCAAACTAGCCTAACACTAGAGAATGTAAATGTGGGTTAAAGAAAGCTCATATAAGCCAATGAGAAGCAGGTAAAAGACAGGACAAAAGACACTGGGGAATAGAATTCAGACGTGGGAGGAAAAAAAGGAAATACAGAGTGAAAGTAAGGAGGGGTAATCCTGGTTCCCCTCCTGTAGAGGCCTGCTCACACGCATTTAAACTGGGGCTTATCCCAGCACTTTGATACACCTCTCTATAATTACCTGTGTACATTTCTTTGTGAATGTTTAGAGGGTATGTGTGTATGTGTCTGTGTAAATGTGCAATGTTGTCTTGTCTGTCAATGTCGGTCATTATGCTTAATCCCAAGGATGACACTCTCAATCCTCTCTGTCAACCTGGGCCTTTGCAGCAGCACTCAAGCAAGGAACGGGGTTTAGCACTTGTTCACTCTCTCCACGTACACACAGACACACATACTTACTTGTCAGGTAACACCAAAGCAGGTTGCAAAGAGAAGAAAGCATTTTTGCTTGGCAAGAAAAGCAAATAGCTATCCCAACATCTGTATATGTGTGTAAGAATGTGAGAGAGAAAGGGGAGAAGGAAGACACCAAGAAGCAAAGAAACACACACATACACACACATACACACACACGTACTTTAGACATAAAGAAAGAGGAAATCAAGCAACACTTCCTGTGTTTGGATATTCAAAACTGACACAAAGAGATCATAGAAAATGAAGGAGGCTTATTCTGATCACTGAACAGCAGCTCCATTTAAACTCACAGAAATATCTTGTGCTAGTCATTATTCTTTTGACTCCTCTTTTTTCTTCCCATCTCTCCCCTTTTCTACCCTCTCCTCATTCTTCTTTCCACCAAAAGGGAATCCGAGAAATGTCCACAAAACATCTTTCACCAGTTGTTAATACTGTTTCTGCTTTGCCATGATAAAGTCACGGTATGTTGCCTCATTCCACCCACCCACACAGAGACACGCACACACACAGACACACACGTATACAACAAAAGCAGACCTCGTGCATGCAGGCATACAAACATTTACTCACTTGAAGATATTTTGTAGCATAAGGCTCAACACAGACAAATGGATCTGACGATCTGAACTGTCTTTACTTTACTTGATTCTTTACTAACTGCTGCTTTGTATAGTATATGCAAAATGTAGTCTGTCTCTATCTGACATCAGACGATAATGTGTGAGTATATAAGTAGCAGGATAGTGAGCTCGAGCTGACTTAACAAGTGACATCACTGATAAAAGTCCTGGCCTATGATCTCATTGTATGTGTGTGCAGAATGGACTCACCAACTGGCAGTAACAACTGAGATCTGGCAACCCCTCAGCCAATCTGGCAATTACTGGCACTTGTTGACCCTTGGTTCTGATGGGAAATAATCTCAGGTAGGTGGTTTGTGTATGTGTTCCTCTTCAAATAAATATTCTACATGATCAGTGAAGCCTATCAGTATGAACTTTTACTGGTACACAGCAGCCATCTCCTGGCATTGATTAACCCCCTAACAACTCAACTCTGTTCATCAAAAGGACATATTTATATGCTTATATATTTAGATAATTTTTGTCTATCTTGTTTTTACTACAAAAGTAATCCCTTAAACCTTAAAAGGGCTTAGATGCAACAGATCTACAAATAAACAATTTCCTTCCTCACCCTCTGTCAGCTCACTGTGGTGAAAAATTAATCTCAAATGGTCACAGCTTAATATTTGATGTGATTTCAGCTTAATACTTTTATGGCCCTTTCACATAGAAAGCGGCATATGCTGCACTGACCACTAGGTTGAGTGAACGACCCAAATTTTTTGTTGCACTGGTCCCTCCTCTCTGCTTGTACTATGTCATTTTTTGCGGCTGCTGTTTGCCCACTCCTTGTCATTCTGCCTTTCTATTGGTCATGCGAAATTCAACTGTGTTGAATCTTGAGAATGGCGTGAGTGCTACCCAACTGATGCGTGTGTGCTGTGGGAAACCGTTATGGTGTGGCAGAAACCCTAGGAAAAATTGGGTTTCTGAGCGCAGCGATGCTGTAGTCGGATTGCATGTGAGGGGCCCTTGAGTTTACATAAGTAACAGCTATGGAATACTGAGTCTATAAAATTAGACTAAACAATTATGTTTAATACAGGTAGCTACAGCAATCTTAAGTATTTCAAGATGTAAAAAACTAAAAAGATACTAAGAGATGTGTTATACACTAATTAGAAGACACCAAGCAAGTGTTCTAATTCAGGTGTGACAGGTATTCTGATAATTAAAAAAATACCTTTTTCTTTATGAACTTATACATGCATCCACCAAAAGCTGATGTCCTAATTTTCCATCAAGAGTTAAACCCAGCATGCATTTCCAAATCTGCACGGCACTGAGACAGAGAAAAGTCTCAAAACTCCACATACTAATAAATCAATCTGGAAATATATGCCAAAAAATGTCAGAATAAATTTTAGACATTTGTATCCCCAAAAAAGGTTTTTCCAAGTTAAAAGTTATTAGTTTGTGAGTTCCCACATATGATCATTATACCAGATGTTATTTTCAATTGTGCATCATACAGTACACATTTATGACCATTCTGAGACTATTTTCTTTCCATACACCTCTATCTCTCTGTAGCAGAAGCGAAACTTGCTGCAAACCCGTTTTCATAAAAGTTGGGATGAGGGCATGTTTACCACTGTGTTGCATCACCTCTCCTTTTAACAACATTGTAAACACTTTGAAGCTGTAGTCCTTTTTAATTTCATAATACACTGCAGGCGGGTCACTTTATCACCCTTAAAGAAACTTAACTACGACCCATGCTGTTGTATCATGCACTGAATGTGGTTTAGCATTGTCTTTCTAAAAGAAAGCAATCACTGTAAAATATAATATATAGAGTATTGCTGGTGCCTTTACAGGTGTGAAGGCTACCCATATTATGTACATTCTAAGTGTTTTTCTTTAAATTTTATGCAGCATCCTATCTTTTTTTGGAAACAGGGCTGTAGATGGAGGGAAACAAGGCCCCAACCCATACTGCCAAAGTTTATGTTTTATAAAGCAGGAGATGAAAACCAGTGCTTATATATATATATATATATAAATCATGAGGTTATGGAACACAGAAACTGTGCTGTTCTGTCACAAAAACGCATCATATCAAATATCGACAGCACCTGGAGCACATTGGATGGCTGAGAGCTTAGCTTAGTCATCAAAATCAAAGCATTTAGACAGATTAACACCCCAGCAAATATTTCAACATTAAATAACCATCAGCTAGCAGTCTTTTGTCAGTGTACTTCTTGAACATCACCTGGATGTCCTTGTTAGACTTTCTAGTAAGAGAAATTTGTGTTCAAGAATAGTTTTATATTATTTGTCGCTTAAAGCAAAATGAAATAAACAAAACATTCTTGATCGAAAGAAGGGTAAGAACATCAAGAAAAAAAAAAAAAACACCACAAGGGTGACTCAAACACTTTACCTCCTGCCAATTTCTTATCCTACTGAGCTAAATGACCGATGATGACATCAAGGGGAAGTGACACAATGCTTGTGACTATCCAGACACATTAGCTTCACCACGCAACAATGAGACAGAGACAGATTTTAGATGTACATAAACGTAAATGGCTTAAAGGTTTTTGTGATGTTTAAAAAAAATAAAAATACAGGCTCCAGTAATACTAGTCTGTGTACGCAGAGGGGACGTTGTGTGGCCATCTGTTCACAACATTTTAGCTAACAAAAAGGTTGCCAATCAAATCGTTGCTGTCAATAGATTTTGATGTCATACCCCAAACAATTGTGACCAATTAGATACTGTTGCTGCTTCAACCATGTTTTCTGGGACTTGTTGAGAAGTCATAAGAAATTGCTGTCAGATTGAGTAATGTTCATTTTAACTTTTTCTCCTCTCCTGCACTCTAAGCATATTTGCTTCACTCTACTCAGGGTGTGTTTGTCTCAGTGACACACACAGAGCAGAGCAGAGCAGTGAAGTAGCAGAAGAGATGCAGGTCTGACAAGTTAGCCCCATCCTGCAAGTTGACAGTACTGATGCTTTAGGTATGTTATATATGAAAACCTGGCTGCCTGAATCTGTGTTTTTGAGATTGTCATTTCATTTTCATGAAAATGCCAAGCCATTTTGTTGCCTTGTTTTCTTCATGATGTCTTGTGGGGTATAAAAGCACCACACTGGCATGTTCAAAATGTTAAAATCTTGGCTTTTATTGGAGGGGGCTTCAACAGCCAAAGTTATTCCAATTGCCAATTAAACAGGACGAAAGAAACAAGACTTGAGCAACAGCAACTGGAAGAACAGAAACAGAAAGGCATTCATTTGTGGATGGCCTGTTTCCAAGTTCAAATGGATGGGCTTGTCTTTTTGTATAAATGTGTCAAATGAAAAGGAATTATTCCTTTGAACGTGAACAGAAACACACAGAGATACACACACACACGCACACACACACACACATATTGTACAACAACATACACACAAACAAATTATGGCTAAGCCTAGTTATTACCTAAGCAAACTGGGTTAGTCTGAAAGGAATGCCTGCTGTGAAACACACCACTTCCAGACACAAAGACTTACAACAGGAGAGCAGACACACACACACACACACACACACACACACACAGCTTTGACATGCACACACTTTACACAGAGAAATAACTATGTGTATATGTAATTAGAAGGCAAACAATGCAAACACATGTTTGTATCTTGCTCTCTAGCCTGTTCTTCAGTTCTTTTGCATTACAGTGCAGAAGGTTCTGCTAGGCCGTTGTTTTTAGTCTAAAAAGACACATGGTGTCTTTTTAGACTAGCAGGAGGTTGAAGCTGGCCAAGGGTGAACATATTCATGTGTTTGTATAGTGTGTGTGTGTGTGTGTGTGTCTGTGTGTGTGTGTGTGAGATAACATAGTTGGTTGGGATGTAATACTAATTTAGAACAATAAATATTGTGAATAATGGTTTTAACGTGCAATGAATGCTTGGATTTTATTAGCAATTATGCCTTTCTTTTGCATTGATCCAAACATAGTGTGTGTGTATATATATGCACACATGTTGTTAATCCATGCCAGAAGAGAAGCTTTATTGGTTAGAAGAAGGAGCTATGATATACAGCTAAGAGTGTGTGGTGTCACATTTTTGGTACAGTTTGCTTCTGAGTTATACCTGAAGCAAATAAATGCAACCAATCCACATAACCTCAAACTTAGGCTTCAAAATCAGCAAAAAATCCTTCTAATGAAAGGATTCTCAAACCTAGCATAAATAATTTCTTTGACCACTCTGATTCACCTGTTACTATTTATTGAATAGTTTGTCTGCACAGGCATCATTCATTGAGATAAAAACACAAAGAGAAAAGGAGAGGGAGGGGGTACAGAGAAAGAATGTGACTGAGAGAGGAAGGCCGAGAAATTAAATTGAGATGCAGAAAAGAAAGACAGATTGCATCCATTGTGGTATGCCATCTTTACGATCTGTCTGTGAGAAAGCTAGTGAAATTGAACTCAGGTGTGGTGTGATGCCGAAAAAGCCATTTTCCCATTAAGTCTATGGAATCTCACATAAACAAATTACAAAAATACTTTCTCTATAAAAGAAAGGGTGAGCTTTCTGTAACTGTGCAGTGAAATCTGAGCAGGGCTTTGTTTATGTGTGTGACAGAGTGTTTACATTGTCCTCTGCTCCCATCCCTTCAGATGGAGAGAACACCAGGCCTCCAACAGCTCTGTTTCTGTCACACTACCTGTCTGTTTGTGGGTTTTTTGTTATGGAGAACATGTGCTGGCTCTGTATGTGTGTGTGTGTGTGTGTGTGTGTGTGTGTGTCTGTGCAACTGGGAAATGCCAACCAATTCACTGTCCTCATTACAACTAGCTTAACCACTCAAGAGAGATGAGTTCAAGGATGGAGGGAAACATTGGAAGCCAAGAAAGTGGGGAAAAACAATGATTGATGGCTATGATTCCACATTACTAATTGCCTAAGGCTATGACTCGTTCATGTGGCATCACACGGTCCTTAAAAAAAATCACAAACTGTTCTTTGTCCTTTTTCTAACCTGTAATTTATCTAGTAAGAAACATCTCGCCACACATCACCAGGGATATTATAGCTGCTAGCTGACTAAAGGCACAGTCACACCAAATACAATCGCCAAACATTTCAGTTACTTCCTTTTGCGGCCTGCCTCAGCAAACAGCCATAGCAGCAAAACAAGTCTAGTTAACATCCATCCATTTCCAGAGAGTGTGACTGACCTTTCATTCAGATGGTATTTATTTTGGCCTTTTTGTGTTTCTATAGCTGTGTGGTGAGTGTAAAGCAGCAGCATCTGCACGGCTTGTAGTGAGCACAAGTACAGAGCGAATAAAATGTTTGATATGGATCATTTTAAGCTTGTGGAATGCTAATGTTAGCTGGCTAGCCTCTGCTTGCATCCCCGCCCACACTATTTCCTGTCCCACCTGCTGTTCACCACAGCAAGCAAATAAATTTCCCCTCGCCAGTTCTGGTCTGAGCATGGCATAATACAACCGTGGCTTCTGAATGCTCACACTCAGCAGTAACACTAGAGCTCCAGCAGAACCTTTCCCAGCCAGCTTCTCCCAGCAAGACTGGGGATTCAGTCCAGCAGCCTTCAAAGTTATTCACCTCTAACCTCCAGGCTTCATCAGTATACGGGAGCAACTGCAAAATATGAATGTGTCCAAATCAAGCCAAACATTAATTACAGTAAGTTTGCTATGGTCTGACATAGACCTAAATGATCTAATCTGATCCGTAATCAAAACACCTAGAATGAGTGTGGAGCAAAATGTGATGCTGTTCTAAGATCAGCAATAGGTGGACCACCCACCAGTGAAGCTAATCCCATGGCTGCAGGGTAGAAGTCTTGTTGCATACACACTCTGACCATCTAGGTAACTCCTGTAGAGGATATTAGAGTAAAGCAAAAGTACAATAGCACCTATTGATGATGGTTTTATATTTTATCCTGCTTTGCTTTTGGTGATAAAGAACGACCAGAAAACTCTCCATCCCTTTCTCAGCCTGCTGGACCACAGTTCATGATTAACATTGCAGGTTGGTGACAGCAGTGTTTTTAAAAACTGGGCTGAGTGTCAATTTTTGGTCTTTTCATGTCAATAGAGTGTAGTGTCACTAAAATAGCAGTCAGCATTTTCATTTAACAAGAACTCATTAAAATTAAAACATCAGGCATGAAAAGTCACAGGGTGATATAAAAAGGTTTGGTATTGTGAGTCAGTATTTTTCTGGATTGTGCCTGTACACTATGAAAGAATATTAAAAAAAATCAGGTTCAAAGTTGCCCTTTCTCACATGAAGCACTCAGCAGGAAATAGTCTGCCTCAGATGCATTCACACTACAATACTGGAAAAACCCCCATTTGGTTTAGGTCAGGGAGCTGCCTGAGTATACTGTGCAGGAGGTGTGAATTCACCAGGCTAGTACCAGGGCTATTCTCACACTGGTGCAAATCGGCAGAATCAGATATCCCTGGGAGTTTGTGCTAGAGACTATTTAATGACTGCTGCGACTAGAGATTAGAGATTTGTCTTCTCGTATTCATCTCCATCAGACAATGTCTAGAAAAGCTCAGGGCTGCAGTACATTTGTGAAAACGGCCTACAAGTATCAGAAGTGTGAGTTTCTAACATACACAAATACTGTCTTATTTTATGTCTCTACACCGCCACTTGGACAGTTCTTCTTAGATATCGCATTTGATTTCCTGGCTAAAGGATACAGTTAAAAAATGAATAATGTTTTTTGTAAAAAAGAAACCATTTTGATATTTATCAGAGATTTTGCTATTGGTATGGTTGCAACCAAACCTACATCTAACTGCATACCAGCATCTCATTCTTTTTATGAAAGACATTTTAACTGACCACTTACCTAAGGTTACTATAGGCAACGATCTCCACATGGAGTATCACTCCATTAGCTGAAACACAGAACAGCCCACTGCTGGTTCTGTTTTAGCTAGTCAAACACACTCACATCAAACACTCAGCTGGCGGCACTCTACAAAATATAGAAAAGGAGAAAGAGAAGAAAAGAGCAGAGAGAAAGGAAAAGGGGGTGACAGAGATGCACTGATTCAAAGCAACCCCCAAAATGGAAGCCTGGGGACAAACAACCAATCAGAAAGGGATCGCTGTCTAGCCCAATCAGAACGCATTCCAATGAGAATCCACTCCAGACCTAACCAACAAACCCCCGGAGGTAAGCACAAAAAAAAAAAAAAAAAAAAAAAAAAAAAAAAACAGAAAGAAAAGAAGCACACATACAGTTTATCTGCTTTAAGAGATACATTTAGTGTCAATTGTCAGGAAATGTATAGACATAAATAAAGACAATGAAATACATGAGAACACTTTAAGTAAAAATACAGAACAATCAGCAAAACTCAGAGCCAATAATCCTTTTTAGTCCCCTGCTAGGTTTCCAGGAGTGTGTTATTCCACAGAAACAGGATGTGAACATGCATTGCTTAGCTCCCTGCTGTATAATGCGCTATCAGAAGATGTCACAACCTGTGCAGAATAATCCATACGGTCTTTCCCCTCTCCCCTGCTCCGCTCTCTGTTATTCACCTCCTTTCCTCCTCCTCTGTCTGGATCTATCCTTCCTCACACATACAGAGAAGTAGCACAGAAAACAGGGCAACAGAATGAGAGAAGGTAAAAGTGAGTTTCCTTCCACAGTGACCCTATAGAGCATGATGTGCACTTATGTGCTTTGTACTTTACGGAGCTGCCCTTTATGCTCATAGATTTTCAGATGATGTTGGTAAGGAATCAATGGGACACAGCCAGTACCAGGAATGCAAGTCCTTTGGAGGAAAACTGCAGTTAGATAGTATTGGGAAATAGATTTTTCTTAGCACCCCCATCCCTCTCCACCACAATGGGCTCCACAAGCTTTCTCTTCAATTCTAAATTTACTTCGCAGTCAACGGAGAGAGATGGAGCCTTGCAAAACTAAACTGTCTGTTTGTGTGGTGAGTTAGACTGACCATGGAAAGGGGGTGATGTAATTCAGGTTTTGTGTAGGTGCTCATCCCGTTTAACATTTACATGTATAACAACATGAGAAATCAATCGGAACCTCTGCTGTCACATTCCATACTTGTGCAGGCATGTGGAAATGGACACACACATGCCCACACATTGCTTGTGTTTTATCCCCTTAGGAGTCTGAAGGAAGGTGTCAGGTCCATCTATGCTCTATCTCTGGCTCTATGCACAAGCTTCCCTCTCCTCTGTCTTTCTTTCATTCCCTCCATCTCTCCCCTCCTTTTCCATCTCAAGGTTTCACTGTTATCTTTCTTTTTCCTCATCTTCCCTGTCTCCCCTCTCTCTCTTCTCCTCCACTTTTTTTGACCTCCCTATCTCCTCTCCCCTACTCATTTCTCGCTCCCTTTCAATCCATGCCTCTCTTTCCTCCTCCCCCAGACTGCTCTATCTTCCCTCTCCTCCCTCATCTTTTTGTCTGCCTTTCTCCTTTCACTTTTTTCTTTTTTTTTTCTACTGTCCTCCTCCATGTCTCTCTGTCTTCCCTGTTTGCCTCTAATTCTCCCAGCCTCTCTTGCTCCCTGCTCGCCTCACTCTGCAACAATAAATTACGCACAAACTCAATGTACATCTCTTTGTTCTCCCTGCCAGATAATTCAATTCATTTTAGCCGGGCTCTGCATTCTGAATGATGAATGCATTGACTATGCAATTAAACAGGGCTATGCATTAGAGCACTCTCAGTAAGCTCCAATACATGCATTGCACATATACTCTCTTAGATCAGTATTTAAATGTTCAAATGCAACCATCTACTTCAGTGAAGAACATGCAGAAAACGAATACGCCCATTTTTACACCTTTTATCCTCGTTAATGTGTAACATAGCCTTTTGTTTTCACCTATTTTTACTATTCACTGATATTTTCAATGTCAACACTATTTTAAGAATAAAAGCAGTATTTCTTTTTCGCATACCTTAAAGGACAAGGATGCTGCACAACATGACAATGTTGTGGCATCCTACCTACAGTGAGGCAGATGAAGAGCTGTCTGCATACCATTTGGGTTTACAGCACTTTGTAGAGAAGTGTTTTAACAAAGGTGACCCTGCAGTCCTTGAAGCCATTGGTGGGTGGTTTCCCCTCTGTCCTCCATCTTCCTTTCTGCCTGTGGCTTCCTGCGGTGTGATTAATGTTTGCTCAACAACATCTAGTCCGCATACATTCACATTTGCCTGTCAAGACATGAGGGCAGCGTCAGTCAGCTGCTGAAGTGGATCAAATAGTGTAGGGTGGCACCTGATGAGATGGATAGACTGGTGCCCAGGTGTGCAGAGCCTGAATGTTTGGTAATCAGAACTCTCTGGGGGCCAAGTTAGAGTGAGATTTCGAGATAGTTATCAAGGCCAAGGGCAGAGTTAAGAGAAGAGAATGGAGAAACCTGAGAGGAGAAGGTGACCAGTTCTGGGAATCTTCATTCCCTTCCTTAAGAGAAGGAAGAAGATTTACACTGGCACCTGTGCTGCAGATTGTCCCCAAGACGAGCACCCACTTTAAATGCTGTGGGATTGTGGGAAGGCAGAAGGTGATTAATGGGGCGTGTGTAAACAAAGCCCTTGAAACAAAAGCGAGAGTGTAAAGAATAGAGATAAGGCTCGACTCCACTCAAGTTTGGCATCATCCCTCTTCCACTAACGACCTCTACTGTCGCCCAGTGATGGCGGGGGCAGCGAGGATGTGGGGACTTTAGAATAGAAAGAAAGAGAGTAAAAGAAGCCCTGACATGCACATTCATTCTTTAAATGAAAAGAGATAATTGTGAGAGGAACCGACCTGTCTTCATTCTTTGAATAAATAAAAACGCATGACCTGCCTGAAATATGGACAATGCCATTACTGATTTAATTTGAATAGACCACTTGTTATTGTGCCTTGCTGTGGCTTGCCATGAATGTTAAAGTGGTCGATGTGACTAAAAAACAGTGAAGGGGAAGCTAAATCCAGCCTGCTTTGATGAAAAAAAGATCATATGCAAAATGGGCCAGGTATATGTGTCAAACACAGGTGATAGTCTTTTGCAGCAGTATACAATAGGCTTTTTTGAGCCTTTATATGCACTTCAGCTAGTGTTGCCAAACTCAGTCAATTTGTTATTAATATCATTATGACTGCAATCATAAAATGAACCAGTCTGAAGATGAGTTACACTGGTCCTACATCTTTTTTGCCTTATCTTTTCTTCTTTCATCAGCCTCAGTGTGGTCAAGTGAGGAAAAAACATGTTTAGTAAGCACATTAAATCATAACAACAAGCCCTGACTCCTCACAGCTGAAAGCTTATTCATTTACACTCTTCAATATGATGGTCTCACACAGGTCTTAATCTAATATATTTGACAAAAGCTGACCAATTAAACAGATTGATTTCTCACAATGATGTAAGCAAGCTATAATCAACACAGACTTGTTCGCTGCTGATTTATGAAATACAGCCTGTCAACCTGTGGCACAGCCCTGTGTTTACATAATGATATAATGGAAGAGAGGGCGCCTGTGTCCTCCCCTTCAAATACTTTAGATAAGGCGAGTTAGCCTCCCCACTGCTCCATCCAAAACCCCCTATCTGTGGGCAGCCTGGCTCATTCCACAGAGCATCTCTCACCACATAGTGAGGAACCTAAATCATGGGAAACACATCATGCCATACATGATGCCCTGGATGTTCTCCTCATAGGAATGTATGTATGAGGGGAGGGAAATCTGATGAAGGGAAGAGACTGAAATTAAGAGGTTGGATGAGTCAGAAGCTGAGGTTTTCTTGTTAACTGAACACAGCGACGTGTAGTTGCTTGGCTCTTGTCATCTCCCATCCCTCTACTGTAGTTGTGTCAACTATGGCAGGTTCAGCAATGGGTCAAGGAGAGGCAAAGGCAGCCTCTTTTTACCCACAACCATAAAACACCTTAGTATCTGAAAGACAACTGTATGCGTGCATCCATGCAGCTCTGGGGACAGTGCTGATCAACACTTTGTGTTCACCTTCAAGAGATTCGGGATGATCTGTATAACCAGGTTGGGCTGATGGCATTGTGGTACATGTTAGCATGCAAAACTGTCTTTATTTTGTGCAAATTCTGGAATGTGCAATTCGGACTGCTTCCACATTTTGTAATTACGTGCAGTAATCATGGCATGTTTTATATTTCAAGTTTCAGTTTGTTTATATTTAGCGGTATGTTGTCAGTACATCTGTATGTGTCAGTGAGCTCCATCTGAGCGAATACACCAGCCATTCACTCAACCCGTCAACCATACAGTGCTTCCCTGTCTCCTAGCAACTCACCAAGTGCCTCCGGCTGGCTGTTACCTTTCCGTCAGGACCCGTGATTTCTCCCGGTTGGAGTGAGGTGACTTTCATGTGTGATGTGCGTTTGAGAGCCCTCCTCCTCTTCTTTTTCACTCCCCCTGCCAGCCTCCTCCACTAGTGCTATTGGGGTGTAACATACAGGAGCAGCCCTGCTGTCGAAAAGCATTGGTTCAGATTTCTGTTTGCTGTACCCCCAATGGAAATTGCTTTTTGAAAAAGGGAAGACTTGAAAGAGAGGAATCACAGAGACTGATCACTGAATGTGAAATAACAAGAGAAAATTCTGAGGCTCCTGTTGGAAGAGGAAAGGGGAAGAAGAGAAAAAAGAAAAGAAATAGCAGGAAAAAACATTATAAGAGGAGTAACAGTAAGAGGTGAAATGTTTTGACAGGAAGAGTAGGACGTTCAGATTAATAAAAGAAGAAAACAGTATCCACCCATTTTCTGCATTTTGTTAATGTTTCCAAAGAAATAGGCGTGGAACAGTAGCCGTCTGAACCAACACATGCATTTTTACAAGTACAATTGAAAGACTTGTGCAGGAACGTCAGAGTGGTCTGTGGCAATGGACATTTTCAACACTTCATTCACACCAAAGAGCCACTTCAATAATTCATCACTCATTCTCTGCACAGTGCCTCTCTGCAGCAGGCTAATAGTTTTCAACACCCTTTAAACTCTACTTTCACACACACACACACACACACACACACACACACACACACACACACACACACACACACACATATGTGTGTGTATGTCTATTTTTAATGTAGATGTAATTTTGCATATATT
>VUQI01001215.1:1644-18320 GCA_015106735.1 Paratilapia polleni | reverse complement strand
TATTTACTCATTATTTAAAAAAAAAAAAAAAAAGAAAAAAGAAAAAAACCTGAATCCCAAAATTGAAAATCCACCTACAAGGTCGTGCTAATGGGCAGTGATGTCAGTGATCGACAATGGTGAAAATGCCCGATCAATCCCCAATGATCCCTTAAACTGATGTCATCATTATTATCAGAGTCATAACAAAATGAATCTACCTCGCTATAGTTTCATGTCGCATTTCCACATATGACCGACACTTGCAACACAGACGTGTCTGGGCGTCTACGCACACACAAGTTCACGCACGGACTGAAATTAATGTTTGTGTGTGGGGCGGCTACGCAGATCCATCAGCATCAAATGTCAGAAAACAGGAGGATACATCTGACGGTTGGACTGGTTTGTAAACTAGAGCGTAATGTGACTGCACTTATCTCACCTCCATAATTTTTTTTTTTTTTTTGGTGCCAGCAAATGTTAGGATATAATACCGTTTTAGCTGTTCAGCTAATATCCGTCAACTTATGTTAACTTATTACGGTAACGTGTCTAAACATTACTGTGTGCGTTTCTCTCTCACCTGCACGCTATTGTGTTTTTTTCTGTTTTGTGCCACATATTGTTCTATATGGAGGGTGGACAGCAGTACCCTAATAAGTGCATGTTAACCTCCTCTGCAGCCCCACCCTGGCTACCATCATGGTGGGCTCCTCTGCCACCCGCCGGTGATGCTGTCAGTCATCGGCGATCCCTCCATAGGACTATGGAGCACTTTGGAGCATGGCATTGCCGATGACTGATAGCATTGTTGGTGGGTAGCAGAGGAGCCTTCCATGATGGTAGTGCTATCCACCCTCTGTAGCATACAATGTGTGGCCCAAACACACACACACACACACACACACACACACACACACACACACGGGTGCAGAAACATTTGCACAGTGCTGACTGATAAACATAATGTTAAGTCATGACATTTACCAGGTCTTTTTTACCGGGTAATTTTTTTAACTTAGTCCTACAGTTCTACATCGCCCAGGTTTTTTTTTCTCCTCTCCTGTGTAAAATATCTCATCCATCTCTCCTTTGCTGTTCACCGTTCTCTCCCCACACACAGCGGAGGTTTTCACCAACAAAAACACCCAATGTACAAAAAAGTTAAGGAGACAAGACAAACAAGTGTCTCTGCAAATGCGGCCGCATTACGCTCTGATTAAAAAAAGCAAAACAAAAGAAAACGATCAATCCAACAGTCAGAAAAATCTTCGTTCTGTTTTCTCTTCATTTGTTGATGATGATGGATCAGTGTAGGGCTCCACACACACACACACACACACTTTAACTTCAAAGCGTGCAGAAGTCCAAGCATGAACTTGTGTGTGTGTGTGAGCTCGTACACGTCTGTGTTGCAAGTATCGGTTCTATGTTGAGGTGCAACATGAAACTATGGCTTGACAGATTTAATTCATAAAGAATCTCAAAATAATGATAATATTAATTTAATGCATCAGTGGGGAAATTAATTAAAATTTGCTTTGATCAGCGCGCTATCTGCAGCCACTGACTGTCACCAATCCCTGACACCATCGACCATCGGCACAGCCCTAGTACCCAACCCTACTCAAAATCGAGCTTTGGGGAGTGACTTTGCTCATAAGCTTGATTGGTCCACATATACTTGAGACACTGAGTCTGTGGTTCTTTACTTAAGTCCATTTTCTTTACACAAGTCCAATGCAGTCCAGTTTTCCTGTTATTTTTGGCCATCAGAAAAACCAAAATGTATTTTATACTCGAGTGAATTACTCGAGTAAAAACTCCACCTAAAAAAGGTTTTTTTTTCTAAGCAGGAAATCTGTATTTGCGACAATAATTAGTCACATACATAGAGCCCGACAAATATATCGGCCCTGTTAATATATCGGCCAATATTAGCCGTTTAACAATATATCTGTGTTGGCATTTATAACGGCCGATTAATGAAAATTTAAAATAAGTAAAGATGAGATGAGATTAACACCCTTCAACCATGTTACGAGTATTGATGTTGCACTCTGCAACTTCCCTGCAACTTGTTCTAACAGTAAAACAAGTTTATTTTTATACCGCATTGTCATATCTTAGTAAGGACTCATAAATAACAACCTGTTTATGTTTCATGTGTCTGCAAGAAAAAAAAATTTCATATATCGGATTTAAAAAATAAAAAAATAAATAATAAATAAATAAATAAATAAATAAAAACAAAATCACCAAATATCGGTATCGCACTTAAAAATCCTATATAGGTCGGGCTCTACACAAACTATTTAAAATCTATGTGAATTACCTCTGAAACTCACTCATCAACACTTCATATTTCATTTGTTCAAACTGAACAAAAAAAACTGAAGCAACAAACAGCCAGGTTTTTACTGTCTAAACACAGGCAGCTGTACAAGATGATAAGCAATGCAATGCTGAGAACAGGACAGAAACAAAATGTTTTACTGTCATCTAAAAAAAAAAAAAAATGACCACACAGTATAAGCGTTTGCTATATTTAGTTTATTTTTATCACTTCACCAGACACCCGTTTCCGATGAGGAACTGAAGTAATTATACTGCTCTCTTCAAATGCCCCAGACTCCTCAGACAGAAACAGTAATTTTACCTCACAGGAGTTGCTGATCTACTGCTGCCTTGTTTGAGTTACTGTGTGACTTTGGAAGACCACCAACTCCCCTGTTTTGAGGGGTTAATGGCAATTATTTCTTTAAAGAATCAACTTAGCGTTTAGCATAGACACACAAAAAAGCCCAAACCACAAAAATGACTAATTTCTGTCATATAAGAAATAAAAACAATCCGAATTATGGTGAACTGGCTAATTTTATAACCTCCCAGTCATTTGTGTATATTGAGCTTCTAGTTTTCTTTGGACTCAAACATGTTTTGTTTCCTCATGATGTTGATGATGGTAATGAGTGAAACTGAGGATTTTAATGACTCAAAATGACTGACTTTCCAGCCGAGTTACTTGAACTTTGTCCAACACAGGAGCTGCTTGTGCTGTCCAGTGGTTTCTGTTTATACATTCTCATCCAGGAAAATGTGAATATAAAAAAGCCAAATGCACGAACAGAGGGGTGTGAAAATGCTCTACTATGATTCAGACCGCAGAAAAACTGACTCACACGCTATAATCAAAACTTACAGGCAGCTGGCTGGTAGCTGTTGATAATTCCTCACCCAGAAACACACAAACGCACCACCTTCAGTGTGGCGGAGCCTGTGATTATACATAGAGAGACACAACTGTGAGAACTGGAGCGCTGAAAAGGAGCAGCTGTAAAAATTACAAAGAGCAGAAGAAGAAGACGCGGGCACTCCCAGATGTTTGATCAGGGACACGCCTCCAGCTGGCTTCCCCGACATGTCTGCCACACTGAAAACAACCTCACGATGTATCCATTCACATCAGAGCTGGAGGATCAGACTCATTTACAACAGGAAGGTTGAACACAGGAGCGCGGGAAAGTTTGGCTGACACTGCCGAACCGATCCCCTTATGGAGGAAGTTCTGTTTTTCTTCATCAAGAGAGGTCAGAGCATCAAACTCTACAGGGATTCAGCGTCACAGAACATCTCAGCAAAGACATGTTTCAGCTCTTTATTTCTAAACAGATATAAAAACGTGAGCTCTGAGCCAATATGAAATCTCTCCTAACTCTCAATGATGCCACACTGGAAAAAATAAAAAAAATAAAAAAAAACAGCTTTTATGGATCACATTGGCTAAGACTCTCCTCTCCAGTTCATCACCGGCTCGTTGTCAACTGGGTGATTTTTGAAGTTTTATTTTGCTAATTTAGTGGTTCGCCTGCATGAGAGTTCATAACAAGTAGGCAGCGGTGTGGTGTGAAAGAAAAAAAATATCGGCTGATATCTCAGTCTTAGAAATCCTACATCGGTTGGGCTCTACCTGTGACACCAAAGGCTTTTCTTTCTATGTTTTCTCATAAACTTTTTTTTTTAAATAAATTACAAACTGTGATAAAGTGAGCTGACGTGGCTAAAAACCTCTGACGATGCTCTCTCTGTCAGCTTCTCTCTCTGGCTGTCACTCATTATGTGCGGTGCAACACTAACTGGAAAGCTTTTAATGCACTTTTACATTAACCTAAGATTTTGTCACCAGCTGGTGCCATATGTTCCAACTTGACTTCACCCATCTCTTGTCAGCTCCACTCCACATTGTGTGTGAGGAGGTGCACTCACAGTGAGACTGAGAGCAGGGAAAAGAGAAACTAACATGACCATAATTAACAGCAGTAAAGACTCTCACAGACAGCTGAAATAAGACTAGTGTGTAAATGAAGGGAATAATGTAACTTATTGTATTTATCTTGGGTCTACTGGCATTTATTATTTTACTTTAAAAAAAATAAAAATAAATATTTAGTACATTTATATTCTTGTATGTAGGGCTGGGCAGTTTATCAAAAATGAATAAAAACTGATATTTACGGGGCAGCATGTGGCTCAGGATATAGACCAGGTCGTCCATTAACCGGAGGGTTGGCGGTTCGAATCCCCACTCCATCCCAGTCATTCTGTCGTTGTGTACCCACCGTGCCCCCAACACTAGTGTATGACTGTTTGGTGGTGGTCGGAGAGGCCGTTGGCAGCCACGTTTCCGTGGCTACGGATGTAGCTTACCACCACCAGTGTATGTTTGTGGAGTGAATGAATAATGGATTCAATTTAAAGCGCTTTAGGTATCTTGAAAAGTGCTATTTAAATCCAATCCATTATTATTCATAACCTGTAATCTACATAATCTTGCCCATGTTGGTTATTTCTTTTTTTTTTTAAATTAAATTCTGTTAATATTTCCCCCAGTATGTACTGTCCCCTTAAAGACATACTACAACGTGCATTGTAATGTGACTCTGCCCCGTCCAGTCTGCGACACGGAGGCATCATGGAGGAAAACTCAAACACCGAGCGGACCGCGCAACTCAAGCACCTTGCACCAAAGAAAATGCCGTGTCCATCATTTGGACACATTTCTGGCTTTAATAAAGATGACATCGAACAAAAAGAAGAAAACAGAGAACTGTGGAAAAAACTGTTTTAATGACCAAAGGTAACATCATCAATCTGTTTCAACGCTTGGAACACAATCGTATTACCGAAAAAAATATCCCAGCTTTAATAGTTGAGAATTAATCATGATTTTCATTTGAGGTCATATCCAGCCCTACTTGGATGCATTTATTTTGTTAAGTTCTGAAAGCAATGTTTAATCTGAGCATGATGTTGTCTTAAACATCAAAGAATGATTCCCAGTCTCTTCCTCACAGTGAAGATTGCAGCTTATTTATGTAACACTGGTATCAGATTGGTATTCGTTATCAGCAGATGCCCAAAGCCAGGGTATCATTATCGTATCTGAACTGGAAAAAGTTGAATTGGTACATCCGTGATTGCTATTTGTTGGACTGACGAAGGCCAGTTGGAAACCCTATGCATATCTGAGCTGGGGGAGGAGGTTCTTCCACCTGTATTGGCAAAATATATGATTCAACTAAACTCTCACATTTGGTTCAAGTTCCAACAGAGAAACAATTCTAATCATATTCTCCTAGTTAAGCTTTGATTCATATTAGAGCAACAAAATGTGTTAATGCACCATGAGAGAGGAGCCTGAGATACTGGCCAAAATCAAACTTTTCAGGACATCCCTACCCTTAAGTTGTTATCAATGGAGTTTGCTGTAAGTTCTTTCTGTTCAGGAGGGAATGACCTACCAAAACCATCACAGGGCACTAAAACTGAAAGCCCGTTACTGAAATCAAAACAAGCATCATAAAAACATGTTCCCGCACACCTGCAAGTCGCCAATCAATCAAACCATTACACAATCTAGTCACCGCAGCATATCAGCTGAGTCATCTGATTTTTTTCCTGTGACAGCCGACAACTCCAAACATGCCTTCAAGATGTTTCTGATTTCCTAGTGTGATGTCATCCATCAGCAACTGTGTTTCGTGATGCTACTAGACTTGATTTTAGGGGTCAGTGGAAATATTTAGGTGTTATATTCCAACATTGCGAAATACTCCTGTGATTAAGCATCCAAATTGTCATCTCCTGAGCTAAATCAGCCTCTAATCAATCTTTATGATCAATAAAGAACAGGCTGACGAGTTGAACTTGGCCTTGTCTCACCTTGTGTAATGTAGTGCCCCCGGTATTAGAGAGGAGGTTTGCCAAGGTCAGCTCGTCATTTTACTCAAATTTACAAGTTCCATCTTCTCAAAATGTCTCCTGCTTTTTCTTTGTTTTCCATGTTAGTAAAATGGAAATCTTTGAGTTTCTGGCTGTCTTCTCAATATAATAACTGTGAAGTTTTGAGGCCATTCGTTGGTGGTCTGTATTTCAGGCTAGGTGGGCCGGTTGCACTTTAACATGGTGTAGAAAACCCTGAAAGAGCTGATACAGTGATGCCATGCCAGAGGCGGCAATCAAACAATGAACTTATTATTTGTAACAGTCTGTAGAAGACATAAATGAAGGAGTCAGCTGGGGGAACTTGTATAACTTGTCCACTATTTTGAAATGACATCAAACCTTTTCTTTTTTTTTTTTCCTGGATGATGTAATATTTCTTTCAAAAAGGCTGTGAAACACAGTCATAAGCCAATGACCAACATAATAGTCAGCTGACTGATATTGTTCAGGCTTTAGAAAACACTTTCCGCAGAGCTGGGATTTCTCAACAGTTTCCACTGATAACAGAAAGGAAGAACCAGACGTTTAAGAGGTACAAACTATGTGATATCCTGAGCCATAAATCTTCTGTTTTGTGACTCTCTCTCTTTTGAAAAAAAAAAACATTAATTTAAGATAAATACTCCCCACACCCTACAAAAAAAAAGCAGTGTAAACACAGAAGAAGTTGATGGTAATTCTTACGAAATGAAGCTACTCCAGCACAGATCATGGGTTATTTTTAGTGCCGTCTAATCTAACAAATGTTACACTAATGGCAAACATGAATTTTAAACCTGCTTTAAAAGAATTTCTGGCTGCCTAGGGGCAGTCAAAACAAGATTCAGGCATTAAACAAAACTGATAGGAATATTTTTTCTTCTTCTACTTTTGTTTTGCTTCACTGGGGGGAAAAAAAATAAATAAATCGGGCTCTTTAGCTGCTAAATGCTCAAGTAGATAGTTGATAACTTTGCTTATTTGATAATTAGTGGTGTGCAGTGAGCATCTGCTGGATTCCTCTGTAATGTTTACTAGGGATGATCCTGGCAACTAGTCGTTTAAACAAGACAGGAAACATAATGTCGACTAATCCAAAAGGCAGAAAACACTCAGAAACAGTTAAAACTGAGCTCAATCTAACAGACAAAGATAAACGCCACTGGGTGTGTATTTAAGAGCTATATTAAACCATTAATTACATTCCTCGATAATCAACTCATGCTTTTAATGTTGCTGAAAAGTCTGGCCAACAACAGCAGTGCTAGTACCACTAGCCTCCTTTCTTTGCATGCCTGTGAATTCAAGTTTACTTTATGTGTCATTCCAGCCTTATTTAAAATACCGAGGGACGAAATTGCGTTTCTCACGGCCAGAATAAGTGCAAACAAAAGAAGACCACGCAAAACAAAGACAGAACAATACAATACAAAAACAGCGCTAAAGTCATAAAGTGCAACCAACATACTATAGTCACTATAATTGAGTGGTTATGTTAGCTTACTCTGACACAGCTGACAAACCACCGATCATTTTCGGCATCAAAGTACTGCAGAACCACGCTGGTCTTACTTTCCACCTTTAGCGTTTACTAAAAACTAGAGCCACATGGCAGCCTCCGAGGCTGAGAAATGAAGCCAACGCAGAAGTGCCAAAAACTGCAGTTCCTCTAATGGCCACTTGAGGCATGCTCCAAACGCGAGTCAATCCCCATAGACTGCCATGTTAGAATGTCTAACTTTACTGCAAAAATTAGCATGTTTACAGCCTGATACAAAAAACGCATTTGATCTCTTTAGCTAATTTCTAACTTTATGACAATTGCACTACAAGTGAATTTTTATATAACTCAAACATTTAAATTGTATCAAGGATTGAAATTATACCTTAATAGAGGTGTAACCAATATGACTGGCTGGTAGTTGCCAACTAGCTAGCTCTACCCTAAGTTTCACTTTGGCTAATTTAAATCACTAAACTGGACCTCTCGACTGTATTTGTGATATTAGCGCCTTTAGTGCAATTTTCTGACACATAATATGGCCTGATTTGCAGTTCATCGGACCAACAGCCCATCCATTACATCTTTTTGGAATAAAATTTTTATAATTTTCTTAGTTAACATCAAATTAGCAGAAAGTTTTGCTATCTGATCCACTCATACACTCTTTGGATTCAGCTTGCTAACCAGGCTTGCTAGCATTAGCTGGCAGTACAGATACGGTCAACATTATCCATCTCTTAAGCTGTATACACACTGGAAGCGATTTGCGGCGACGTGGGGACCGGAGACCATAAAAAGTGAATGATATTTGGCAACTTCAAGTGACTACAGGTGAAAAAACTGCTGGCGACGCGAAGTGGGAGGGACCCGAGATAAACTTTCAGGCGAGCAACTGAAGAGACTACCAATGAGAGTGAAGAATACCATTGACTGACATATGACCTGGTAGTAAATACATTAGAGGGCCACCTAGGCAACCGGAGCCTGGAATATCCGCAAGCGACCGGACGTCAGCTTCAAAGTGATGTGCGACAAGTGAATCGCTTCCAGTGTGTACCCAGATTTATACCGAGTCTATTGTAGCTCTAAGAAGGTAAACACTGCTGATACTAGTGTTAATTCCAAATGGATTTATCACCCTTTTCACATTACATGTAACAATTCAGTTCTTCCTTAAGATAAAAATATTAACTATATACCTTTAAAGATACCAGATGCCAAAGTCCTAAATTTTTCTGTACCGTCAGGCCAACATTACATAATCTGGGACCCCACCAGCTGTCATTTGATGACTTGGCTTCTGGGTACAGTTTTATGGGTCTTCCAGTCTTGCCAGCAAACAGAGGCCAACTTTTCATTGTTACAATTGCAGATACATTTTAAAAAGCTAAATCATCATCTGTTTTGCTCGACATTCAAGCCGTTCACCTACATGTAAACCAAAGGCTGCCAATAAAGATTTCCAACCACATAAGTAACATATTGTTTTGCAAAGGCAATGGAAGACCTGACTGAAAGCCAGCATAGTTGATATTTATCATTATAAGAATAATTACCCAACAACTGACATACATTTCCTGTCACCTAATAAAATGATCAAGTAGCTCCAGTGTTGCACAGCACTTTCCAATCTGTATCATAACTCTTCCTGGCAGGCACAGCAAAACCTTCCTCTCAGCCTTGCTGCTGCAGCAGCTGCTACCAGGTGTCAGGTGCATGTTGATTTAAGCAGTCTGTGACACTGCTTCCGGCCCGCCCAACTGGGACGCACAGAGCAGGCACGGCGAGCCAGTCCCGCAGGTAGACACACCTGAAAGCCGGCCAAACAAGAGGCTGGAAGGCTGGAGGCTTTTACACATTTCTAATTCACATTACACACCTTTTTACTGGCAGAAACACGGCATACCTACCGTTCTCCCTCCAATCATCAACTGGAAGTGTAATCCTAGAGTATATTTTATCAACTAGGCTAAAGTTAATGAGGTCCAATAAAAGAAATCAAATAATGCTGCTGAGCAACAGATACAAAATAGGTCATTAACACACAGAGTGTTATGGGAAATCATAGAGGACAGACACACCTATTGCCCTAACCATAACTCATGTCATTAAGTAGATAAAGACAGAGGGCTATAAATGTATCTCTATGGGAACGGGAACATCACATACATCACATAACATGAAGCTGATGTAATCAGGAAAATAAATCAGGTTCAGGTTTAATAAGGTCAGCATAATGTGAATATGGGATATCACAGACCGATAATAGCTAAATGTAGGAACATGATAAGAGACACAAACACCATGTGTTATCATAAAGTCTGCCTGGATTAATGGCAGCAAATCAGAATTCACAATAACGAGGTATTATTTAGAAGTCTTAAGACATTTAAATACCCAAAGAGTTAAAGAAACTCATCTCTGGAGACGCAGATCACACCACAAGTTATCGTGTGTATATTAGAGGGCCCTCTCAAGCAGTATGAACACCACAGCCACACGTAAACTCAGTTTGGTGAAGTTAAGTCACAAATGAAGTCATCATGACACATTACAAGTCACCAGAAAGTCACTGAAGCGCCAACACCACAATATGAGCCACTCTAGAAATATTGTAGTCACACTTTAAGACATATAAACACCTTAAAGTTACTGTAAACTCAATTTGGAGAAGCCAAGTCACATTATGAGCCATTATATACATATATTAGAACACTTTAAGAGATGTAAACACCATAAAAGTTACTGTAAGTTTAATTTGGAGAAGCTAAGTTACATTATAAGCCTTTCTATGAACATATTCGGATAATTTACAAGATTTAGACAGACTAAAATAATCTTAAACTCAATTACACATTATAAATCATTTTAAAAGTATTGGTGGTACACTTTAGGTGATATAAACACCACCAATTCTCAATTTGGAGCAGCTAAATGATAATATATATTCATTACATGCTCATTACAAGTCACATTAAGAGATATAAAGTCCATAAAGTCACTGTAAACTAAGTTTGAAGCACCAAAGTAACAATGTAAGCTGGTATATCAGTATTAAAATTACACTTTAAGAGATATAAACAAATTAAAGTGACTGTAAACTCAATTTGAAACTCCAAAGCCACATTTTAAATAACTTTAACTACACTTTAAGCAATACACACAACGCAAATTCACAAAGCTAGATCATATTATGAGTCATTATATGCACATTACAGGTCATAATAAGAGATATAAACACCATAAAGTCACTGTGAACCGCTGTACTGTCAGGGTATCATAACGAAATGTGTCAGGTTTTCACTATAAACTCCTTTTATGGCCACAGAAAGTTTTTTAAAAAGTCACTCTTCAGTAGTATGTTTTTACTCTGGGCGTGGAGACTGAAGTCTGTTCATTTGAACACGCAGCCCTGTGTGCGTCTATGTCTCATAAACAACAGGTAACCACTCTTAAACACATAGGAAACGGCCTGTAGTTGCACAGTGTCCCCTCCACTTTTGAAAAACCGCTTTAGTTTGCTCACATCGACGCCGAAAAACACCGAAATGTAACACCACGTTCACCTTTCCCCTTACCTGCATACCAGGAACTTCCATGGTTACTTCGAAGTCTGAACGCCCTGTTCCTCCTCCAGGTTTGTCACTTTTTCGCCTTCTTCTTCTTTGGCTCCTGTTTTCTTTTATATATATATGTGTGTATATATATATATCTCCTCGTTGAGCTTCTTCACACAAAAACCAGGATTCCCCCCACCCCCCCCCCGAAAAAAAGGAACGTTTAACTTCAACAGTGAGGAAAAATATCCGAGAGGAAAGGCAGTATATTTGCAGGCGGTTGAAATGAGCAAACTACAAACACACACTGTGACAGAGTGTACAGAGAAGAAGAAGAAGTGGACGGAGAGGATGACGCGCAGGTTTCTGCCTACTTCAAGGGAGGAGCGACGGCGCGTGTCAGCTTCACGCACGAGCAAACTACTGTCTACTGCCACCTGGTGTTTTTATCTGTCTGCTGTATCTATCCAGCTGAGGTTCATGTTGCCTTCAGGGGCAAGTCGTAAGCTGCTTGGAGTCACCTACGGCCACCTACACTCACCGGCCAAAATCATTAAGTACATCTGTTCAGCCGCTCGCTACTATTCAATTCAATTCAATTCAATTCAGTTTTGTTTATATAGCGCCAAATCACAACAACAGTCGCCACAATATACGCCTGTATATTGTGGGGTAAAGACCCTACAATATTAGGGTCTTCACCCTAATATCTAGTCAGCCAGTCAGATGGCAGCAACTCAATGCATTTAGGCATGTAGACATGGTCATGACGACCTGCTGAAGTTCAAACCGAGCATCAGAATGAGGAAGAAAGGTGATTCAAATGACTTTGAACGTGGCATGGTTGTTGGTGCCAAACGGGCTGGTCTGAGTATGTGAGAAACTGCTGGTGTACTGGGATTTTCCCACATAACCATCTCTAGGGTTTACAGAGAATGGTCTGAAAAAGGGAAAATATCCAGTGAGCAGCACTTCTCTGGTCGGAAATGCCTTGTTGATGCCAGAGGTCAGAGGAGAATAGCCAGACTGCTTCGAGCCAGTAGGAAGGCAACAGTAACTCAAATAGCCACTCGTTGCAACCAAAGTATGCAGAAGAGCATCTCAGAATGGGCTACAGCAGCAGAAGACCACACCAGGTGCTACTCCTGTCAGCTAAGAACAGGAAACTGAGGCTACAATTTGCAAAGGCTCACCAAAATTGGACAATAGAAGATTAGAAAAACATTGCCTGATCTGGTGAGTCAGTTTCTGCTGCAACATTCAGATGGTAGGGTCAGAATTTGGCGTAAACAACATGAAAGCATGGATCCATCCTGCCTTGTATCAAAGGTTCAGGCTGCTGGTGGTGATGTAATGGTTTGGGGGATATTTTCTTGGCACACTTTGAGCCCCTTAGTAACAAGCACCACAGCCTGCCAAAAGTATTTTTGCTGACCATGTCCATTCCTTTATGCCCACATTGTACCCATCTTCTGATGGCTGCTTCCAGTAGGATAATGTTCCTTTTTTTTTTAAGAAAAATAAATCTGTGGTTCAAACATAAAGAAGTTATATGAGATGCACAAATTGAGGATACAATATCCAGACAATAGTTGTTTATTAGTCAGATGTTATTGAATCTCTTTTGAAAATATGCCTTTTGAATCTTTGATTAACTGGCCCTTTGAAAACGAGTGTACAGTTTCCTACGGTCCGGGAAGCCAGCTTGAAGTTTCGAGCTGACGTCAACCGGAAGCGGGGGATAGGGGGCGGAGCCCGGGAGAAGATGGCTTTCCTTCGCTGTAGGCGAGATCCATGCGGCGTTATCTGTCTGATTTTAACTTATTTCAGCGTGTTTTACGCGGACTACGTGGTCATACAGTATGTCCTCATCCCCGCGTACTCGGACAGGTTAGTATTTTGTATTTTTGTTACGTTTAAACCTGTAAAAACCAACATGTCGTCCGCCTCTTTGCGCTGCCTCCATTCATTTGACAGCAGACAAACGTAACGGCATCCTCACGACTTTATCCACTGATGAACTGAATCAAATCCCTTTTTTTCTCACTGTAACCTGGCTTTAATTGTGTTCCAGTTTACGTTCGGAATGGTTGTTTTCAGTTTGTTTCCGTGCCGAGGCGTTTCTTCCGCATCAAAACAGTCCGTCAGCTCTTCGACCAAATGTCGTTCAAGATTTTTGTAATTTAGCGTAATTTGCGTGTCTGAGAAAAATCTGCCTTCTGAAACCCAAAGCCCAGATTTTTCTAAACCAGCGAGAGGTGCGCTTTATTTCGGCGTGCATTTCAAATCGCATAAACCTTGTCTTCATGTGAAGTTCAGACTTTGCAGAGCTAATATGCAGTCACTTCCCCGGTCTGTCCCCAAATTTTTTAAAAGAGAGCTTCACAAAAATAAATGTACTGATAAATCCACAAATTAGAGCCACTTGAGTTACATATATTTATGTTTTGCTGTTTATTTTCTGTGCGATGTGGTGTTTTTGTGGTAACAACACCCGGCTTTTAAAGTTCAGTTCTATATGAAATGCAGCAGGATAACCAGCATTCTTTAGAAGCAAAGTACACATCTATGATGGATAATGTTTCTGCTATCAAATGCATTTTATTCAAATTATAAAGGTGTCACAGGTGATTGCTTGTTACTGAGCAGTAATCCAACCCATCAGAGAAACATGGGGTGGTTTGGTGTAACTGACACTCAAATATACTCTATTAAGTTACTGTTTAATGCAAAAAATTCCTGCTTTTCTTTGTCTTTTGTAATAATAATTTTGATTATGTTTAGATTTTGAAAGACTAGTCAAAAGAAATAAGCAGATTTATGACATTTTTGCTTGAATAATTGACAACAGAAACAGCAGGAATTGCTTTAGTCTTATGTTTTTTTGTACAGTTTATTGGATAAAACAAGATATTTAAAGGTGCCATGGACTCTGGGAGCACTCACTGATATGTTTCATTATTTTTGTTTCACTAATTTCTGGCATTTTGTTGTTTAAAGGCAAAAGAAATTATATTAGGACAATAATCACGTTTGTTTTCTGTCCCTCTGACAGTGTGTGGTGTACTCTCCATGGGTCGGTGTTCAACCTGATTCTGCTGCTGCTGCTTGCCTGCCACTCTAAAGCCGTCTTCTCAGATCCTGGTCAGTAAACTGACTGAAGCGTAGTTTGCAATGAAGTAAAAAAAAAAAAACTTCTGATAACATACAAAGTAAAACTGATTGAGTTGCAGGTGTAAAATATCTCCAAACTGCTGAGCGACCTGTCTTGGGTGCACCCCACCTTTCCCCTTATGGCAGCTGGGATAGGCCCCGGCACTCCCATGACCCTGAACTGGATAAGTGGAAGAAGATGGGTGGATGAATGGATGCTGATCCTTTCCTGTTAGCCTCCTACATACTATGTTAGCTCTCCCATTAGCAGCTGGTGTGCTGCTGCTGCCAGTCCAGCTTTTTAAGCCAGGATTGAGTGCAGATAACAGATATATTTGGATTGGATGTCAGATCAGCGCATCCCTATGCAAAAGTGATGTGACACAACAGATAGATGTTGGCTACTTTCACTGATATTAGGCCAGTATATCTGTGCATCCCTGCTTTGTATACAAAGTTGTTTGGGGAACATGTAGGAAAAAAGTTCAACTAAGATTCAATGAATCAAGAAACTTTGATGTGTGTGGGAAATTTAAAAAAAATTATGTTTTCGTCTTTTTGCGTTTATGTGTTTGCGTGTTCAGGTATGGTGCCTCTTCCTGACACAGCGATCGACTTCTCGGACCTCCGCTCCCAGTCGTCTCGGATGAACGAGCGGGTGAGTCGCAAAAACCAAGAAACCTTTGTTTCTCTTACTGATAACTCGCATAAATTTAAGACCATTTCAGGAGAGTCCGATTGGAGTATTTTCCACAGTTTGCCTCTCTCACATTTAGCACACAGCAGGAAATAGTCTGTATCAACTGTACAACTTAGATGAGGAAGCTGCCTGGATAGAGCATGAAGGAGGTGGCGCACATGATGCCCACTGGGACTTGCACTGGACTCTTAGCTGCTTGATTCTCACGTCAGTGGAAGCTGAGATCACACGGACGCTGTGATACAGAAAGACCAGCTAATGTCCAATACCACTGCACTGGATGTTTTCACATGCAAAAAATGTCCACAAAAAGTTCAGACCATAATTTCACTACTGAGCCAAGTATTAATTGTAAGAATAATCATCATAATAATAATAAACTTTATTTATGTAGCACCTTTACAAACAGAGATTACAGATTGATTTGACAGGCAGATAATAGTACAATACTTAAAGGGTAAATTCAAAGAGAGCCAAACGTTAAAGTCATACAAAATAGAAAAAAATTACTATATATCTCAATGAAAGACTAAAAGCAAGGCAACAAAGATAATAAACCAAGTAAAAACTGTGTTGGGTAATTTGATTGCCCAGCTGCTGGCTGTGATGCTGTTTCCGTCAGCTGACTTCACCTACAGCAAACTGGCTAAATTTGTACTTTAGTTTGCCACAGTCTTTAAATTTGGCAGATTTCTTTGCTGCAGGCTGCCAGCAGTCCACCTCTCTCTTTCTAGCAATGATGCCTGCATGGGTGAGTAAAAGTCAGCTTTTACTCCACTACATTAATTTTAAAGCTTTAGGTACTAACTAGTAATCAGATTTAGATTTATAATATAGAGTAAAATGAAAGCCGACTAATTAATTATGCGGTGTTCTTACAGATCGAGCTAGCCGTGTGTAAAGTAATTAAATCGGCTTTTTTTGGGTCAGTGTAAAAGGCTGACCTACTGGCTCCAGTGGACAGCAGGGGGAAAAAAAAAGATTATGTGGGAAACTGCCAAACAATAAAAGACATCACATGTAATGAAATCCCATAAAAGCCAGTCTATAAAAATGAGTTTTAAGACGTGATTTCAAGGAGGTTACTGATTCTACAACCCTGATCTCCTCAGGTGAGTTTAAGTCTCAACTTTGGTGCAGGCAGGAGGGCAGCACCTGAGGATCTGAGGCTGCAAACTGGCTCATATGGGGTCAACAGTTCTGCTCTGATGACTTTAAAGGTGATCAGGAAAACCTTAAAATCCATTCTAACACGTACAGAGAGCCAGTGGAGAGAAGCCAGGATCAGGGTGATGTGATGTGATGCTGCCTGCTAGAGCCAGTAAGAAGCTGCATTTCGAACCAGCCGGAGGCGAGAGAGTGACTTTTTCATTTATGCCAGAGAGGGGGGAGGAATCAGGCCATGAGAAATGAAATGTGTGGATGATGTTCTCCAGGTCTAAGTGGGAAAGCGTTGGTTTTATTTGCGAGAAGGTTTTTTTTTTTTTTTTTTTTTTTTTTTTTGGAAGAAAAACGG
>VUQI01001212.1:12907-32723 GCA_015106735.1 Paratilapia polleni | reverse complement strand
AAATAGCATTAATTTTCCTTTTTTTTTTTTTTAGGCCATTTAAAATGTTTAAGATAATATTAAGTTGCATTGGGTGCACTCTTAATGATATGCATTTGTTTTCTGACTGTGTATAACTTAATTTGGCTGGGAACTCCACCTAGGTCTTTTGTCTTGCAGAGTTATTGTGTGAGCAAAACACAGCTTATTGGGTTTATTAGAGGGTGTAATTTTTCTTTTTTTCCTTATGGGACTGTTTTCAGAGTTTTCCACATTTTGTTATGATTCAGACTCATCTTAAAATGGATTAAATTATATTTTTGCGAGCCAACATGCACACACACTAAACAATGACAAAGCAAAAACAGGCTTTTGGAGTGTGTTAAGACTGAAATATGCCATTTACATAAGTATTCAGACCCTTCCTTAGTACCCCTAAGGCCCCTTTGGCAGCAGTAACAGCCTCATGTCTTCTTGGGAATGATCCTCCAAGCTTTTCAAGCCTTTCTTTCAGACATTTCTGCCATTCTTCTTGGCAGAATCCTTTAAGCTCAACCAGGTTGGATGGGGAGTGTCGGTGCACAGCCGTTTTCAGGTCTCTCCTGAGATGCTCTTGGCATCAGGTCTGGATTCTGCCTACAGAACTCCAGGACTTTCACAGTTTTATCCAAAGCAACTCTTGTGTTTTCTTGCTGATAGGCTTTGTTTTCTTGAAATGTAAAACTTGTTCCTAACCTGGTATCCTGAGCCCTCTGAAAAAGATTTTCACTCAGGATTACTCCGTTTTTATGGATCCGTCCTTCCAACTATCCCGAACAGTCTCCCAGTCTCTGTCACAGAAACACATCCCCCACATCAAGATGCTGCCACCACCACTATGTTTGTCTGTAGTGATGATATTAATGAGGTGATGCTCAGTTTGCTGGTTTTCTCCACACATGGCATTGGGAATTGTGGTAAAATAGTTCAGTCTTCATTTCATCAGAGCAGAGGATTTTTCTTCCTGTAGTCTGAGAGCCAATCAGCTGCCTTTTGGCAAACCATCAGTGGGCTGTCATGTACCTGTTCATGAGGAATGGCTTCCCCCTGGCCACTCTACCTTCAAAGCCTGATTGGAGGAGTGCTACAGTAAGGGTTATCCTCTGTGGTTTTTGGTTACGTACTTGACCAAAGCTTTTCCTCTGCTATTACTCAGTTTGACTTCTAGATTTTGTATGTTCTTCCATTTGAGAATGATGAAGGCTACCTACCTAACCCTGCTCTTGGGCACTGTCACTTTCCTGGTCTAATTCACTACATTTGTGCCCTGGCACAGTCCTGTCCCACAGGTCTACTGAGAATTATCCATCTCACGTATTGGTTTTCACTCTGACATGCACCATCAACTGTATGTATATATAGGTGTCTTTTCTTAAATATATTCTGTGAATTGAATTAGACATGGGTGGATTTAATCAAGAAGTTTCTCATTATAGAAGTAGGATGCACACGAACATTTACAAACACTCCCAAAACATTTATGGCCATGTGTTTTTAGAGTACTGTGTGGAGAGTGATGAGAAAAAAAATAATCTATATAAATAGATATCTGCATGTGAATATGCAGAATTTGTTGACAAAGGTCAAGATTTTTGGTGCCGGAAGTGTTCAGGTTTCAATTTGTAGTCCAAGTAGTACTGACCAATCACATTTGAGTGAGTTTGGCTACGTGCAGGCAAACATTGTGTGTGGAAACCACAAGAGGAATGCATTTCCCAAAATGCAATCTGGAAACAATCAGCTATCGTCTGATGATGATTAAGCTTTTTATTATCTGCATTCATAGTCGGGCTGCAAACAACGACCTTTGCACAGAGCACAGAACACTGGTCGTTACCTCCACAGGGTCTTAGTCATCAGACAACAGCCAATGGGTTCACAGACTGAGCAAAAGAAAAAAAAAAAACAAGTTAATTAATTATAAGATGATGTGGAAAATGTGGAAACCTTAAAAGGCTCTGAAAAACATGCACTCTATGTGTGCTTGTGTCACTGTCTTCACTTCCTTTGTTTTGTTGATGAGCTCATATTTCTTTCATAATAGCTCGTCTTTATTTAAATGCTGCCTTGGGAACCGTGATTGATTGTATCCTCTGGTCTGACATGACTTATTGTAATTATGTCACTTTTATTATCTCGAAACCAGCCAAAGGACTGTCAGAAAGCCATTTACAGATCTAAATCATACCTTTGAAACCAGCACTCCAGTGGCTAAGCGCTGTCGTGTGTTCCCCACTTGATTTGAACGATTCACCAAACCAATTTGTTTTTTTTTTTCCCCTTTTGTTTGTTTTTTTTTTCTTTTGTACAAATTTGTAAATTCGGTTATGTTTAATCAGCTATAATGATCACAGCAGCAGAAACAAATACCCTAATCAGCTTCTCGCTTGTTTGTACATCAGCTAATTAGTGGTTATTCATCATGCATAAATTAAGCTTAAGAAAAGGTCTCTATCAAGCCACACCCAAATGAAAAGATTTGTTCTTAAATGGCATGTATAAGTGATTTATGAAAACTTGCTGTGACTGTCATTTTTTTTTTAATTTTAAAAATGGATCTTGTAGATTTTACAAGTAGTGCAAAAGCTGTCATCCAAGCCTTGAAAAGATATCAGTGTATCATATGAAGATATACTGAGTGTAGATATAAAATATTACTGAAGTCCAATTTTCTGACAACTAATATTAAATATTTTGGCATGTCTTTTAATACATTCTGATTCCAAAAGCTTCTAATACAGGTCAGTATCCATCTGTTATAAAACCCAGCAGTGAAATATTTTCCTAATAGAATGTACTTCATGTCTGCTTAACCAGTAAGATATTTTTTGTCTGCACGGGACTGCAGTTTTGGTGCTGATAGCTGTAATAACCATTATAACAATTTTTCAGTTTATTAAGCTACTGATATAAATTAGCTGAACTTTCACTGAACACTTTTAAACAATAGTTTTAAATGGCATTTCTTCTTTTTACTCTCATTAAAGGGGATCTGTTATGTTTTTCCTTATTTTCTGACATTTATATGCTGTTACAATGGTGGACACTCATATTACACATGGTTCAAATAATGAGGTGAGTGTATATGCAGGCAATCAGGTTTCAGACTTCCCTAAAAATTCAATTTTATACAGTTTTTCTGATCCTGGATTTGTAGATATCAAAAGGCGGATATCCCTAACGTGGCCATCACAGGCGCATGGATCTGGCTGTGAGCACAGATGCCCCACCCACCTGCTGTTCAAACCTTCTGGTTATGACAGAAAACCAATCAGAAGTAACTTTGCTTAAAGGAAAGGGAAAGGACATGCAATGGGTTTCACGGGTGAATAAGACAAAGCTGCTCTTGTAGAGTCCAAGAATAAAAATATGGAATTGAAAATGAGCAAGTGGCAACCTCCGGAGCTGAAAAATAAAGGCAGGAAGTGCCAAAAACTGCAGGTCCTCTAGGTGCCGCTTGAGGCTGGCTCCAAAAGGGAGTCAGTCCCCATAGGCTCCCATGTTAAAATGCTAAACTCTATAGCATTAAAAGGCATGTTTACAGCATGGTGCAAAAAAAAACGGTTTGGGCCTCTGTGGATAGTTTGTACCTTCATAGCAACTCTGAGTGGGGTGAATTTTTTTATAACTCATCCACCTGAATAATTGAGATGAAGGGGCGTGGCCACATTGATTGACAGGTGTCCTGACACAGGTCTGCTAGGCCTCATCCTCTACTTGGAGCTATTAAACTGGACCTCTTCACTGTGTGTGTGCAGCTGCAGCCGTTTGGAGCATTTTTAAAGGATTGTCTGAGTAATATTATGGCTTGCTGTGTGGCACACACCATCCGAGAAGCTTGTGCTTCATTATTGGAGAGTGAAATTCTAGTATTTTCTTAGTCCGTTAATTAGCACTAATTAGACAATATGTGTGCCTGTGGGTTGCACCCATAACATTTATAAATGTAGCTTGCTAACCGAGCTAACTAGAGTTAGCTGATAAATAAGCACTCCAGCCTTTCATCCGTCTACTGGCTTCAAAATGCCAACATGGTGGTGGGCAAATGCTAACATTGAAGCTTCAAAATGCAAAACTACTGGGTGACATCATGGTGGCTACAGCCATCTTTTATTCTGTCTATAAAAATGAGCAAGCTGAATAGGTCCCCTTTAAGAGAGGCTCACTATGCTAATAACCAAAAGACTTTCCAGTAAGGCCACTTGTATCAGGTTCAAATGACATGAAAGGAAAAATCTGTGCAGTTTTCCAAGTCTGATTCAATCTGACTTGGAAAACTGATGCAAGCCGGCCTGATAGAAAACAGCAAGAGAGATTCAGGATAACAGTATTAAAATTTTCATGCATAAGTGCGTTACTTTTGGCAACGTCAGAAATTCAATAAAAACAATGAAAGAAAAATGTGATGCAAGTGCAGTGGAAACAATCATTAAGCATGGGACTCAAGCTTCTGTTCTGCTGGAGAAACAAAAAACTGGCCAATTAATACATGAAACAAACAAAATTATGTCCGTCATGTTTTCCACATCCTTTTTATTTATTTGAAGCTCTTCGCATTGCATCATCTTGCTGCAGTCTCTTCTGCAGTGGTGTAAATGTCACTCCACTGGAGAATTGGTGTCACCAGCTGTTTATCTCTATGTGCCCATTTCCTAATATTCATATATTCAGGTCTTGTGGAAATTTATCATTTTTCTTAGGTGCACAGTTTTTAACATGGTTGTTCCAAGCATCTTGTTGTAGCTCAAGATAGTTCTTTATGATACTGGCTGCACAGGTGGGGTTGTTGTCCTGCTTTTCTGTTATCCTGCAAGTGAAGAAAATGGGATGTTTCTGTGTGGAGCACTACATTGCATCTAGAGATCAATTTAACTGGGGAGATGTGACTAATAACGTATTCCTACCACTCCATTCAATATCAGTAAAAATCCACACAATGTAAGTGTAACGATGATCTGTGAGACTGTTGCTTACATCTAAACAGAATTCTTCTTCCCCAAACTTTCTGCTGCTCCATGAATTTTCTCAGTGGTAGAAAAGCAAATGCCACATTTGTGATGGCTTTAGTTTGGTGTCACAGTTTTGCAACATGTCAAACTCTTCTCTGTGAATATCTGGCAGTGTGATATCTGGCAGACACAGTGATATCTGGCCTGTTTTCCCACCACAGACTGCAGAGTCCATTTCACAACAATTAAAAATGTGTCAGAGATAGCGCAGCCAAAATAATGTTCAGGATGACTCTAAATGTGACAGTAAATAAATAGACAGATTGTTTTGACACATTCTCCCTCCCTCCCTTTCTCTCTCTTTTACTCTTTCCAGGAGCTCCAGTTTGAACGTCTGACCAGGGAGCTGGAAGCCGAACGACAGATTGTTGCCAGTCAGCTGGAGAGATGCAAGCTTGGCTCTGAGACCGGAAGCATGACTAGCATCAGGTGTGTGCTTGCGAGTGTGTTTGTGTGTCTAACACCTGTCGGGTTATCGTCTGTACACTCTACCTGTGTGTGTCAGCTGTGCTCTTGCAGGTGACTAGCTGTACAGCTGCTCACATTAGAGAAACACTCCTTGATTTGTGTCCAGAATTCATCTGTGTGTCGGAAATCACTTTGTAATGATTTGCTTTTGAACTCAGAGAGAGCAGTTGTGCACCAGATTTTGCTTGCGTTCTTGTACGCAGTTTAGCATGCACAGAGTTGTGTTGATGTTATGTTTCAAACTATCCAGTTCCTACCAGGTTTTTAATTAGGTAAATACAGCCTCAGATGAACAGCAACACATGACATATTGCACTGTGTCATTATTTATTTAACAAAAACAAAGCCAAAATCCAGAAGCAGTGTGTGAAAAAGTAAGTACATCCCATAATTCAACAGAACCTGGCAACCCTTCCAAATAAGGCATACTGCTTCAGTCTTTTTCTAATTGTAATAAATAACGGCACGGTGTAATATGTCATGTCTTGTAGTTCATCTGAGGTTGTATTCACCTAATTTTAAGACCTGCTAAGGACCAGATGATTTTTATTACGTCCTGATACCTTAGAATTGAAAGAGGGTGCATTTACAGTGAGCCAAAACAGTATTGAAGCCGTAGACAGCAAAACCAAAACAATTCGTCTAAGATGCCAAAACCTGCATGGAGCTGAAGAAAACTGCAGTGTACAGTGTCTACAATTTACTGTGGATCTATAATCACAATCCCTTTCCAATTACACTTAGACATTGCACCCATTTGTGTTATGAAAATATTGATTAGTGGACCTTTAAACTAGGCTTTTGACCATTAAACATTATCGACTGGTCATTAGTGAACAAAAAAGAAATCATTGTAAATTGTACTATATCTTGACTATATTTCCTCCTAAGTAAAATTTAATTTAGCCATTTTTTATTTTGCTTCCTGAACACCTTTTGTACGAAATGTTAGCTCTGCTTGTTGTAGTTATTTAACAACACAAGTGAAACTTTTTACATACTTCACTTTAGTAATTACGTTTTACACTTTAGCTGACCTAATTTAAAGAACACATGTTCGCCGTTATCGACTCTCAGTCTCTCTTTCTGCTATTCAAATTAAACACACGGACTAACTGGGAGGTGACAAAGACATGGAGCAATTAGGCTGTGATTGTGTAAACCACGTGTTGCTCAGTCCAGAGTCATTTTTAGGAATGTACAAAAAAAAAAACAACTTTGGGATTGTAACTTGAGACCCTTAATGAACCCAACTGTATATGTGCTGTCAAAACCTCACTGGTATGTTTATTGACAGGATCAAGTTGCCATCCTGAAGCTTTTAACTGCACATTAACTACTTGCTGTGCCTTGAAGCTGAGAGGTGTGTGTGTGTGTGAGAAATGGATCTCGTTTCCCTGGAAGGATTTGGATTTGAAAGAAATCTAATGCCAAACTGACATATGATTTTGAGAGAAGTAATGTAGATGTGATGTGATTATGTGACCTAGCTAATGATCAAAGGCGTCATGATGGATGCTCAGATGTAAAGAATTATATAACCCATCTAAACACGAGAAACCTCAACTGTGGGAAGTGCAAAAAACATTTTGACAAATTCTTCACTGCACCAGAGACAGCAAAATTATGTTGCAGTATTATTCTCTTTCAGTCTTACAACTGTCACAGGAGTCCATGGTGCTCTTCGGGGCCTTCTTATGCATTTATTTATGTATTTTTTGATAAGATGGGGCAAAGCATGAAGCACTGTTATATTATCTGCCTCTGATTGAGTTTAGACATCAGCCTCATATCTGCTCTGAGCCCAAAGAACACATTCTACACATTCCATACCGGTCCCAACGTGAAAACTGCAACTGCTGACACAATAGCGGTAATACACTTAGCCCTCCTCTCAGGACATTGGAACACGATTAAAGCCTCCGTCTTCATTTCTCTTTCTCACTCCCTCTCCCACACACACACATAAATAGACGCGCACAATCCATCATCTTTTCTTCTCTTTGATTCCTTTAAGCGAGTGGGGATTCCGTCCGGCTCAAACTAATTACTCATCTGCCTGTATTGTAATTCTCATTTCAATTTGAGGGGTGGACCAACAAAGAGCAGGAAGACGGTCTAAAACCGATTCATTCACAAGTCTAATTAACTGATGCATGTATAGCTCTTCAGCGCTGTCGCAGGGCTGCATTCAGGACTCACGTTTGGAATGGCGGCAACATGGGATGGAAGAGGTGCAGAGTCTGAAAAGACACGTCCTCCACTTCAGCACCCAGCCGCGCACAGATGGTATAAATGCTGCAGTCTTGCAAACTCGATTAGATGGGTTTATTATTTAGTGAGGGGCAGAGCGTCCTGTGGATTACACTGTCTTCCATTTTATAGGCCATCCGCTTTGTTTGACTTGCGGGTAATTACTAAATGGACAAATGGTTCGGCAAAACACACAAGTCCAGCACGGCAATATGCTGGAGGTTTGTAGTGCCTAAAGCGTGTAGGATTTATTGTTCAATTACCTCTGAAACATTAGTATTGCTGCTGTTCCAAATAGTTTTATTCATCACTGCTTGTCCTGGAGAACCGAAGGGTCAAAATATAATCAGCAGCTACAAAACGTGGACAGGAATTCATCTTGGTAGCGTTATTCGTGAGACATATTGAAACTGTATGTAAGCTCCAAACTTTAATTTAACTTAAGTAGGTCAAATGAGGTAAAAAAAAAAAAAAAATGCAAACTGTTGCAGTGTTTGCTGTTAAGTGAGTTTGTCATTTTGATGCATAATGTTTATGGTAATTTTTTTGTTTCTTTCTTTTATTTAGTCTTTCTTTGTTTGGCTAGGTTAACTTTAGCATGACTCATTTGGCAAATTAGCATATGTAATTATGGCTAAAAAAATGTAGCTGCTAACTGTCACTGTGTTCTAAACCAGTGCAATTTCAGCCAGTGGAGAAGTAATTTCTCACTGCTGGGAGGAGCTGCTAAATACTATATATTAGCATCAGTGCTGGCTTTTCTCACTCTGTTTCACATGTTTCAGGCTAGCTAGCCAGAGCTTTCAGTTATGTAGCTTAAAAAGTAGTCCAAAAGAGTTGAGAAGTATTACGTATAGATGTACATTACCATACAAAATTCTCAAGCCACCCCATATTTCTTTATATTTTGCTTCCAAGAAACTAGACTTTCTTGTAATTTTTTAAAGTGCTCTTGAGCAATACTTCTCCAGGCTTTCTGAAAGTCTTTCAAAGTTTTTCTTTTGACATTGGCTGCTTTTTCACTCATTTCCAGTCCAGACCTTGTATGTGACCATTTTCACAAGATTTTTTTTTTTGTTCACCGATTTATGAATTATTCAAGGGATGAACCAGTGTTGTGTCTACACATAACAGACAACTTAGCAAAGAACTAATTTTAAATTATATCTTTAGGCACTTTATTACTAGCAGCCTGTTGCAAAAATACTTATTTTCTTCCCATTTCTTTAGCTGAATCCATGAAAAATACCAAAGATAACACAGTTTGACAGATATAAAATAGTATTTTTGTACCAACAAGGTGATTCCCAAAAAGCTATTAGTCAAAAACTTGGCATATCTCAGCATGGTGTGCAGTGTGATCTTAAAAGGTTTGAGGAAACTGGACAAGTGGTGGACAAAAGAAGAAGTGCCAGGCCTAAAGCTGCGTACACACTGGAAGCAATTCGCTCATCGTGCATTTCTTTGAAGCTGCCAGCTGGTCGCTTGCGGACATTCCAAGGTCCGGTTGCCTAGGTGACCCTCTAATGTATATACTACCAAGTCATATGTCAATCAACGGTATTCTTCTCATTGGTAGTCTCTTCAATCACTGGCCTGAAAGTTTATTGCGGGTCCCGCCCACTTTGCGTTGACAGTTCTTTCGCCCGTAGTCACTTAAAGTCACCAAATATCATTCCTTTTCTATGGACTCTGGTCGCCACGTCGCCCCAAATCGCTTCCAGTGTGTACACAGCTTAAAAACTATCTACAGCAGATGAACAGTATCTGAAAATCATGTACTTAAGAAATAGGAAAGAATCCAGCAAAGACCTGACACAGGACCTAAGAGATGCGTCTGGCCTTTCAGTTGATCCATCTACTGTTCACTGAAGCCTCATCAGAAATGGTTTCAGTGGAAGGGTGGCTGTCAAGAAGCCATTCTTAAGGAAGGGGAACAGGAAAAACCTGAGCTATGCCAAATTACACAAGAACTGGACTGAAAATCATGGCAACAGGTCTTATGGGAGTGACAAATCCAAATTTGAAATTTTTGGTTCAAATTGTCATTATTATGTGTGGAGAAAGTCAGGAGAGGTACAACAGTGAGTGTCTACAGCCATCTGTAAAACACGGTGGAGGCTGTATCATGGTTTGGAGCTGCATTTCAGCCAGTGGTGTTGGGGATCTTGTCAAAATTGATGGACTTATGAACACAGGTAAGTACCGTCAGATTTTGCACTATGCAATACCATCTGGAAAGCTTCTGATTGGCAACAGCTTCATTTTTCACCATCACAATGATCCCAAATACCCTGCCAGTACAGTAAAAGCATACCTGGATAGAAAAACCAACAATGGAACACTATCAGTCATGGATTGACTTCCCCAGAGCCTGGACCTCAACATTATTGAAGCAGTGTGGGATCATCTTGACAAAGAACGAAAAAAAAGGCAGCCAACATCCAAAGAAGAGCTTTGAATGTCCTTCAAGAAACCTGGAGAACTATTCCTGAAGACTACTTAATGAAGTGACAAGAAAGCTTGCCTAAGAGAGTTCAGACTGTGTTGAAGAATAAAGATAAAGTTTTCCTAGCAAAATATAAAGAAATGAGTGGTGGCTGAAGACTTTTGCACATTACTGTATTACTTTCACAAACAACTGTGAAGTTTCATTCTTGACTTGATACTGTGTATTGCTGTGCTCTTTCTTCACGAGAAGAGGCGTTAAAAAGAAACACTTGATAAGGGTTTTTAGATTAGCTATATCTTTTCAACTCTTAATTATCCAAATGGCCAAGATCAACTCAATTACGTCTCTCTCTCTCTCTCAAAAACTAATTATACAGAAAATAAAGTGTATTATTTGTAGGATAATTCTATCTGAATCCAGCTAATCTGTAATATCATCAAGATATTGGTGGATCTATCTGTATTAGTTTGTTGGAGAAATCCATCACAGACAGTCTTATTGTCTTTCCCAAAGCAGCAACTCTAGTTTCTACACCCTGATAAACCACAAGTTCATAGATTGAGGCACAGTAGATATAATATGGCCAAGGATAATACAATAGCTGTGTGGAATTTTCAGACGCCTTTTGCTGATGGCTATGAAAGATAGAAAGCTGCAGAACAATAGTGGATGGGGGCTGTGTAGCTCTATTTAGTGTAGACTTTCTTGGGCTTGCCCTGTGTTACACATTTTGAAAGTTGAGAAGAGTTAATGAAAGCTGAACTAGTAATAGCCTAATAAAGGTTTTTGTGTGTCACAAATTCCTTTGTTAATCATACACTCATTCTAGTAGTCCTGCCAGATGCCCTTTCACTTGACTTTCTTTGTCTTGAATGTTTAGCTTTGATATGTCTAAGAGGACGCTACGATATGGTGGAGTTCTCTGTCTACAGATGGTCGCTAGAGAAAACTTCAAATAGAAATGACTGTTAAGAATGACCATGTGGCTGTGGGAGTCCGGGTGCTGGCAGTTCAGGAATCTGCTCCTGTTGTGTTGCAGAAGATAAAGACTTTCAGAGGTGTTAATGAGTTCCACTGCTCTGCTTTTGTTTCCGGTCTTAATCAGTCACCACAGGTCACCGTGTCTGGTGGGACATATGTTGCTGCTTTATCGCTTCAAAAAGCACAAATCCACTGTGTGCGTGTGTGTTGCTCTGTCACTCAAACCGAGACCATGTATTTGTCTGTGCAAAGAGGAGCGTGACAGATGTTACCTCACTAGTTCCTCTGATCATAGATGGAGCAAGAGGTAAAACTAATCAGCAGAAACGTTCACTGTGATTATAGTTACTCACCACTGAGTATTTGTACACCCTTCTCAAGTCTCTGTGCTGGTATCAGCAGTTAAAAATAAATAGTTTGTGTAGCTTCAGTCACTTTTTTTTTTCCAATTTCCTCGGCCACAGAGAGAGCTTCCCTCTCTACTCGTCTTCAGCTTCTCTTGCTATTATATTTCCCTCCCATTCACTTTATCTTCTCTTCTCTTAATAGCTCTGTTTTTGATGTCAGTTTTTGTCCTTTCATATTTTTTTTTAGCTCAGTCTGTCTACATTTCACTCGCCATCTTTTCAAGCTCTTTTCAAGCTGTCAGCTGTCTTTCTGATCCACACACCAGGGTTTGTTGCTTGAGCAGTACATTTCAGAGTTATTATTTTGAACCCTGTAGCTGTTTTCAGTTTGGCTCCATTGTACAAAATGAAAACAAAGTCGCTGGTCAGATCTAGACTCGCTCAGAGCCTAGTTTCATGCATTTTTAAACCAACCCTGGAGTGGTTGGTTGACTCGGATCTCCCCCAGCTACATAATGGCTTAGCAATCTTTTAGCTGGTAACTCGAAATCTAAGAAAGTAGGACAAACCCTAGGATACAAGACTAGCCTCTTTCTGTGTAGTCTCGCTAGGTATACCTCCTTTGGCCTACTACCTAACTGCTCCCTGGCTAGGGTCCTTTTATCTTATCATCGAAGTGGACCTCTGACAGCAAGAATGCACTCAGTAGCTAAAGATATCTGAGCTCTGGTGGCATCACTGTGGATAGCCACCTCCCATGCCAGGCTATCAGCCTGCCACTTTTGGCTTTTCCCATTTGCGACATGTGTCAGGTAATCAGATGCACGGCCACTTGCTTTTCTGGCTCCTAAGTGGTAACTAACTGTGTGTATGTGTGTGTATGTGTGTGTGTGTGTGTGTGTGTGTGTGTGTGAATATTGGCTGTAACTACAGCACCCAGCGAGACCCACTGCCATTCTTCTGGCGGGAAAATGTGACCCGTCTAGCGAGCCCAGTGAGCGCCCATTACCCAGAAGCTGTCAGGGCTCTCTGCTGCCAGCTTAGACCCACAGCAGTGTGACTCTACCCTCAGCACAAAATCCACTAACAGAGATGTTTGCAAAGAGGAGAGACTTTACTGAGAGCAGCTGCCTGTTTTTATTGCATTCAAAAACTGTTTTCTAAGGTCTCTAATAGACCTGAAGGAGGGGAAAAGACTTTCCTCACTGAGGCAATCGGAAGAATGGATTATCATTGCATACAGAATGTTACTGACAAGTAGAGAGTAAATATCAGCCTTATTGGACAAGGACTTTTACACACAGGTTTCATTAGGAAGTGAAATATTATCATAAACAATAAGTCAAAAGCTGAAACTACAAAAATAACACCTATAATAGCTGCTTGTTCTTATCAAACAGTCTTTTTAATAATTTTACTGTTAAATCAGATTTTGTTAAAGCTACAGTGAGCTATTAAACCTTTTCACCCTAGAATATTAGTATGTTAACTCTCTACAGTGATGGAAAGCTACAGAATTTCTCTGGTCATTAGTCAGACTACCAGACTTCAAGAAGTGTTGAAGATACAGGCTCATCTGAACCAAATCGTGGTAAAAGCAAGCTAATGAATTAGGCTCATTTAGAGCTAAAAACAAAGACGAATAATGGAACAAACTGGGACTTGTGACTGGCCTTATCTCATCATTAACAGATTACATCACATAAAAACATATTCATTACGCAGAGCTTGGGTGGGGCTAGATGGCAATTAATTCCCCAGAGTGACTACTTGTTGTTTTTTTTCTTTCTCATATAGCCTAGTTACAATAGTAAACTTCAAAGTCCTGGAGTCACCTCTGGATCTTACAGAAGATGCATTTATTGAGTAAAATGTTATTTAGTTTGCTTTGGTACGCTGATAGAAACACATCTTTTCAACATCAAATGACGGGGAAGCAGAAAGTGGTGGTGTTCAGTGCTCTTAGCAATGGCATCAAGTCTTATGCATAGTCTGTCTATAAAAGACGAACGTAGCTTCCATGTGTAAATATGGGAAAGTGCCTTAAATCTGCATTTTTTTTCCTAATGGCCAGCAGGAGGGAAAACAACCATTTTGTTCCACTGATCTGTGATCTCAATAAACAATTTCCTGTTGAGTTTATGGTCTCAATTATTTCAGATCTTAATGAATACAACAAGATGTTCTTTTGGCAAGTTATAGTCCACATTAGAGTTGAAAAGGACAAATGCACAGAGGAGGCTTTAGGATAGGCCTGAACTGTGAATGAGAAGTCTCCGTTGGAATGAGCATGCAGTGTAAATCACTGTATGCAGTGTAGCATGCAGTGTAAATCACTAAAATAAAATGTAATCACATCGCCCGGTTTCAAAAGAATAAGATGATGACAGTGAAAACGCTCAGCTTGAGGCTTGACTGGATGACTATTGTGGGTTGGTTGGTTTAGTTTTAAACTCTGTACGGCGAAGATCGGTTGGGCTTAAGCTGAGTATCTGGTAGAGGTAAGAAGAAAACAAATCAAATGTAGAGCAGACTTTGACACAACGTGGCGCTAAAAGCTGTTATTCTGCTTATAACTTGTCAGTGACTGCAGTCTATTTTTCTGTCACCCTGTCTGAACATGGTTCCTATCTGGCAATCAGATGTGAGGGTGAAATATTATTTTTCCTTTTTTTAAAATTATTTATAGCCTGTAGTAGTTTTGAATCATCAGTGACTCATCAGTACTAGACATTCAGTTTGACACTAGACATTTGCATTCAGATTCTACACTTAGAAATTAGAACTGTTATTGCCCAAACAGTAATATCTATGCCCAACTCTGGTATCATATATGCACACGGATGACATTATGTACTGTAATACGACTGTTAAGGAAATAATGTTGTCCAAGTCTGTCCCCACAACACAGTCACATGCACTTATTAATTAGGTTAATTGCATTACCATTTGATTTTGCACTTTTTATTTGCTGTTTTTAACAACATGAAAAAGAGAGAATCTTAGAGTCAGAATAGCAACTCTGCACTTTGCTGAGGCGGAGTCAGAAAAGGCACATGCTGTAGCTGCTGTGTGCACTTAAGAGGCAGAGTTAATGTCTTTTTCATTGTCACACAGTGCTGTAGGCACTGCAGCTGCAGCTGAGCTACAGACCTAACTATCTGCTGTCATACTTTTAGATCATTCTGAGTTGGATTTGTGAAGCATTAGAAGGATTTCAAGGACAGATGATCAGAAAACGTGATAAAGAGAAAAGACGGTGACACAGAGTTAGAGGGACGAGGAAAAAAAGAGCCAGTCTGCAGACTCTGCTGTAACAGTAGCTTTGCCATGACAAGGAGTTCCAGTTGTAGCTGCAAGTTACTGCTGTAATTATACACAGACTGTGCTTTATGGAGAGCTTGTCATTTGTGCATCAGTGCAGAATATGGAGAAATGAAAATTTTTTACAAATAGCACAATAAGGCTTCTCAGATTGTTCCGTAGCTCTGCACTCACTGTACTGTATTCTCATTACAGATTACATTCAAGAAGCTCCAGGGAATAATAAAGCCAGTAAATTTTTATCAGTCCAAAGGCTGTGTTTGTGTCCACAGTGCACACTTAAAACACAGAAGAACTGGGTTGGGCATTTTATTATTTACTTCCTTTTTCTTTTCGTTTATGCATTCTTTTTTTTCGACACTTATTATTATATTACACGTTCTTGCGAGATATTTGGCTTTTGTGAGAGCCTGCTGCGCCTCTTCCATAATGATGAGAATAAATGGCAAAATGGCTGCATTTGTATGGAGCTTTTATCCAAAGTGCTTTAAACACACATCCAAACACAAGAGCAGAAAGCTATCATGCAAGGCGCTGACCTGACTGACAGGACTTTCTTTCTAAATCACTCTATGCATGAAATACATGCACTAATGCTAATATGGATTATTAATATAGCCTTATAATATAGCCGCACTTCACCGTTACTAAAGTTCACCGTGCTAAACTGTAGCTGTGTCGAGATCACTTAAGTCAAAGTAGGATTGTTATTCCAGTGATTTATATTTGGTGGTTTGGCTCTGTTCTGAGACCTCCTCGCCCTTACGCACACATAAGTGGAAAACCAAAAAGCAAGGAAAGAGGCAGGAAAACCCCCGTCACAAAACAGAGAGGAGTCGGTGACTACAGACATGTCGATTAAGTCAGAAATGGCATGAATAGCATTAAATCAAGGAGCTGGGTTGGAGGAGGGTTGCATAGTGGCTTGAACAAGCAGCAGCAACTGTATGCAGGCTGAAGCTTAAATAGCACATGTTCAGAGCTAAGCCATCACTTGATGAGGGCTCGCATTACTAGCTGATCTGGCTGGTATGAAAACAAAGCTAAATGGTTTTGTCTTTGTCACCTTTATGAAATGTGCAGTTTTTGGCAAAGATCCAATTTTGACTTACCAACACCATACTGTGTTTGAAAAAAAGAAAATATTTAAATGACTTATTACGGACCACAAACAATAAGGACGTTTTGATGTTAATAGGACATTTTCACAAACAGAGTCACTGCAGTAAATGTATTTTATCTTATTACTTTTTTTCTCAAGTTTTCTTTTTTCATTTATTCATTTGGAGGGACATCTCATAATTCTTTCTCAATCACGCACATGAAGTGCATTATCTGAAATCACTTTACACGTTCCTCTCTAAATGCCATTGCTCTGAGTGGGTATGCTGTCAATAAAATGCAGACAGAGTTTTAGTTAAAGGCCACCACCTCTCAGACAGAGTCCCCAAATGCTGAGCACAGCTCGCCCGAACCATCTGGTATTTTGAAAAGTTTGGTATGCCTCTAAAAGTTTTGACTAAATAAAAAAGAAAAAAGAAAGAATCCTTATGTAAAAACAGAGTGGTGCACATCTTTATTTCTGTAGCAGAGGGCTTTGATATTGAATTATGTCAGCACACACATTTACACACAGCACTTGATCCCCTGCTTTTTTCACCATCTGGATTTATATTCATAGCCATGCTTGTTTCAGCTCAGAAATATGGTAATATATTGACAATTATAGCGATGACAGGCTTGATGATGATGATGATGTAGGTGATGAGGATGTTAATTTTCAAACCTTTATTGATCCAGAGAAGACTGACTGCTTGATGATGACAGCGGTGAATTCATCTCCGCGTTCTTGCTATTGATCTGGGAGGCAGAGGAAATGGGAAGGAGGGGTGCTAGTTACATTTTAAACACTAACGTTTGGTGTGATCCATACTGAACTCTACATATTGATCCCATGGAGCTGTGGAACTGTGGAGGGAAGGGGAGGAGAAAAGGGAGGAAGGGGAAGGTCAGGAGGGTGTGATCTATCGAGGGCTCTCCCTGTTGATATGATGAATGGATAGAGATAGGGGGAAATGGAAGGAATGTTGAAGTTGGTTTCACATTTGTTCACAATGCTACATTAGCTTTTATCTAGCTAAGAACTCAATATAATTTTGGACACTATGGCAGTAGAGGACATATTTTCTCTGTTTATTGTATGACAGAGGAGCCAGGAAGAGCAGTGAAATGCCCTATGCCCCATGAACTCAGGGATGTTTTGTTGGTTGAAGTATTTTCATTTTGGTTAATATTTGTAAACACAATATCAGCTAAAATAGTCCATTTTAATATTCTTAGACCCTGTATTATTACCTCTTGAAAGCCTGTCTTGTAAAGCAGACTCTGTTGTTACTGTTGGGTAAGTGAGCCCCAATTTGAGCTGCTAAGTCTGCTGACTTAGCCTTCGGGGGCAATAGGCAATATTTCAGGGCTTGCAGTGTAGGATATCATAGCTGTATTACATAGTTTTATTACAATCCACAGCTATATTTCATTGTTAAGTGATCTCTAAAAGTTGTGCCAAACAACATCAGCACAGGAAATGTCCCAAAGTGACACATCTTTAGTTTTAAAATGGCAGCACCCTCTAATGGTGGGAGCAAAGGAGCAAGTCAGGTGATGCAGTAGAGTCACAGACCTGGACATGGGGGAAAGATGGATGAGTTATTAACCACAAACCCAACCCCGTTTGTTATTGTAAGCATCACAGCAAAGGCCTTCTGACTTTAACTTGCTTATTTAAGTACCTATTTAAACCCAAATCATGATCTCAGCAGTGATTTCTCACAGTTAAAATGTGGTGTATGTCCTGTTGCTGCTTCTGTGCTGAGCAATGTGTTTTCGATAGGAAATCGGGTGCAGCAGTGTCTAATTGGCTTCAAGGTATGTTTTGTTAACTGTTACTCGATCTATGCAATCCTTTGAACAACTAAGGACACCCCATTATTCATTAGTTTGTAGAACTACTTTTAGCAGCAGTAACTTCAAGCAATCATTTCCTGTATGACTGTATCAGTCTCTTACATTGTTGTGGAGAAATTTTGGTCCACTCTTTTTCACAACGTTGCTTCACTTCATTAAGGTATGTGCATAAATGAATGCCCTCAAGATATTAATTCATGCACAGTTCTCTTAAGGTCCTGCCACAACATTTCAATAAGGTTGAGGTCTGGACTTTGACTGGGCCATTGCAACCCCTTTATTCTTTTTCTTTTTCCATTCGGGTGTAGATTTGCTGCTGTACTTGGAATAACTATCCTTGGAATAACTAGCCAACCTTTAGCTCTCAGACAGATGGCCTCACATTTGACTCTAGAATACTTTGGTATACAGAGGAGTTCATGGTCAACTCAATGACTGCAAGGTCCACAGGTCCTGTGGCTGCAAAACAAGCCCAAATCATCACCCCTCCACCACCATATGAGCCACTGTGCATTGTGGCCACACATCTTCACTTTGGTCTCATCTGGGACAGGACGTCGTTCCAGACGTCTTGTGGTTTGTTGATGCAAAGATGCAACTTTGCAAACCTAAGCCATGATGCCATATTCTTTTTAGACAGAAGAGTCTTTCTCCTGGCAATCCTTCCAAACAAGCCATACTTGTTCTGTCTTTTTCTAATTGTACTGTCTTGAACTTTAACATGCTAACTGAGGCCTGTAGAGTCTGAGATGTAGCTCTTGGGTTGTTTGCAATTTCTCTGAGCATTAAACAGGTCTGACCTTGGTGTGAAATTGCTGGGACATGCACTCCTGGGAAGATTATGGCATTGTGTTAACACACACATTAATGCTCCAGACCAGCAAACTGCCAAAAACTCTGCTTTTATAGAGGTGGTCACACTTGTTGATGGTCAGTTAATCAAGTGCATTTGATTAGCAGCACCTGGCTGCTACAATCCCTCTTAATTCCTGTGGAAGCCATAAGGGTGCACTTAAGTTATTCACAGGACTGCGTAGAGTCACGTTCTGTGAAAGTTTTCTTTTTCAGATGACTGTAAATAATCATAAATACAGTAGATATAAGATTACAAAGTCTTCATAAAGCATGCCATACTGGAGAGTAATGTATTTGAAATTGACAGATCAAACAATGCCTGATATTCAATTTAGGTAGTTACACAGTGTGTCCATTATTTTAAACTTCTGTTATGGAACACAGAAACTCATCTTTGTGTCAAGAGTTACTCTTTAAATTGTCTTGTTCAGTTTGTCTTTGTAGTTGTTTGGCCATAAGTCTGTTTTTCATGAGATAACCAAAGTTGTCCCACAGGGTTCCATTTTGGGACCTCCTTTTTTGATGACCTGATTAAGGACATTCAAGCAAAAATAGAACTTTATGCTGTTGATACTGTCAGTTATACAGATGTGCCCTGTATAGTACAGACAGTGCAGGAAATTGTTGTGGGTATTTGTATATCATGTTGTATTTGCTATGTTATTTACGTTTTTGTTGAACGTTAATAGGCTGTTTGTACGGGTGCTACCTATCTCTGTGTCTTTTGTAATCGAGATCTTGATTTCAATGGGACTTCCTGGTAAAATAAAATAAAACTAATGGCACATTTTCTGTCAGTTTTCTCTTTTCTAAAACATTTAGGCTAATTAAAATCAATATGAAAAATGTAGTGGGGTTTACCGTCTTTAGTGGGACATGGTATTTTAACTTTCTGCTATTTATTATTTAGGGAGGCATCGTTTTCAGCTTTGTTATTCATATTAGTGCAGGAACTCATTCTGAACGCAACAAAAACCAGTCCCAAGCTGTCACAAGTGTGAAGGTGGAGGGAGTCTCGCTTTCTGAAACAAAACAGGAGCTTTAAAGCTAAACACTGAGAAAAAGAGGACAAAGAGTTGAAAAGAGGACAGAGGACGAAAAGGGGAGTCAGCTTGGAAGCTAAGTAGGAGAAGAGGGGGAGAGAG
>VUQI01001212.1:0-12834 GCA_015106735.1 Paratilapia polleni | reverse complement strand
GGGTATTTGTGGTGGTGGTGGTGGTGGGTGTATTCTCATGTTAAGCCCTTTTAACCTGCCGCCTTGCAAACACACACTGAGTTAGCATGAGTCACTCGGAGACCCAGACACTCCTAATAAGACTAATATCCTCCACAGTCACAGACAGGCTTTGTCTGTCACACATGGCTGTGGGTGAGTGTGTGTGCGTTTGTGTGGGTGTGTGTGTGGGTGTGTGTGTGCTAACTGGCTCCCAGTATTAGCACAGTCATCTGCGACTATATTATTGATCTGCCAGCAGAACGGAGACAGGACTGTCACAGTTAAGCTCCAATGAAAACCTTCTTAGTCCACAAACACACACACACTGGGACATTTGCACACAGACACACAAACGTGCCCTGAAACACCCAAATACATATTCATGGTGACATGAAAGCAGCCTGTTCTGAAATACACAAGCTTAAAAACAGTATCTGTGTAGACTGGAAAATGGAATGCAAAGCTGCTAATACAATATTTTTGACAAATGTAGATAAAAATGTACAACCGTTCTTTCTTTATGAACATTTTTCTTGCTTTTTAATGTATTTAATAATGCATTGAATCCATAGTTATCACAGTTGCATTATGTGCCTGCAAATCAGTTACGCCGTCTGCAAAATGTCTTTGTTTTTGGATTGATAAAGGCTAATTGCACTAAGTATTCTATCAGAGAAGTGTTAATTAAACTCATTCTGGTGAGTGCAGTTAGTGACCTGATTTGTAATCATTGTTTTTGGTGCAGATTGCCTAAAGTTAAAGAAAACATCAAACTTCTTTCCACTTTTCACAGATTGTCCAGTCACCACACGGTCAGGGGCATTTCTGCCAAATCAAATATAATACGTTCACATGGCTTAGGTTGCTATGACAACGTGTGATCAGTGGTGCACGCTATAAAGTAGGGATGACAAAGGAATCGAAAGTCATAACCTGCGTTGTATGGTTTTACACCCTACTCAACTTGTAATGTCAGAATACCAGAAATCTGGTAGTTGATACCAATGCCACCAAAAATACAATCAAATAAATGTATTTCAACTTCAGCTATGAGCTAAAATACACACAACTTTATCTTTGAGTGTTAATGAGAGTGGCCTACTAATTTTAGGTGAAGCACCCAGCTCACTTCATGAGCTAAATGAGCTTTAGCCTTTGTGCATATTATGTGTGGAGTATTGCTGCAAGAGATGCAGCTGTCATAATCCACAAACAGCAACATTTCTCATATGAATGTTATAAAAACTTAAAAATGTTATAAAAATGTTAATATGCAGTACTGTGAAAAATTCTTGAGCCACACCTCTTTTCTTTATGTTTTTCTTCCAAGGAGCCAGATTTTCTTGTAATTTTATTGAAGTGGTCTTGAGCAACAGTTCTCCAGGCTTTCTGAAGGTCTTTCAAAGTTTTTCTTTGGACATTGGCTGCTTTGTGTGTCTACAGCCATCTTTAAAACACAGTTGAGCCTCTGTCATGGTTTGGGGCTGCATTTCATCCGGTGGTGTTGGGGATCTTGTCAAAACTGATGGAATTATGAATGCAGAAAATGCAGAAAACTACAGATTTTAATTCACCATGCAATACCATCTGGAAAGCGTTTGATTGGCAACAGCTTCATTTTTCAGCATGACACTGATCCCAAACACACTGCCAATGCAATAAAAGCATAACTGGAAGAAAAACACACAATGGAACACTATCTAGTCATGGATTGGGCTCCCCAGAGCCCGGATCTCAACATTATTGAAGCAGTGTGGGATCATCTTGACAGAGAATGAAGCAAAATTTAGCCAACATCCAAAGAAGAGCTTTGAATGTCCTTCAAGAAGCCTGGAGAACTATTCCTGAAAATGACTTAAAGAAATGACAAGAAAGCTGCCTAAGAGAGTTCAGGCTGTGTTAAAGAATAAAGGTGGCCGCACCAAATATTGACTTTCAAGCTCATCAGAAGTGTACAGAATCAGTTTTTGCCTTGTATACTGTATTTCCATGAATGTTTGCACATATTTCAATAAATCACTGCACCCATTTCCCAAATGAGGCATGGCTCAAGACTTTTGCACAGCACTGTAAAGTGACTCCCATTGGAGTGGCACAGAAATTGATGCTGTGGTGTGTTTTTTTTCTTCTTTTCATTTGAAAATCGTTGTAGACCAAATAGTTTTGGTTTTTTTTTGGTTCATTTGCTGTTCCCCTTTTTGCTTTCAGAAAATGTGCCCACCATGTAAAGTACACATGAGGATTCATACATAGTAAGCCTTTTTATGTAACCCTAAATTAATTGTGGAACCTGGAAGCTTTATTTATTGATAAAGCTCATAAGATAATTACAATTAAGTGGGTGGTTGTGCTTTTAAAATGTGCCTGTGTGGGAACAACCATCATGAGATGTAACTCCAGTGCTTAGTGCCCTGTTGGATTTCACGAGTGGTTGAGTGGGGTGGCCAGACTTTAGTCTGTTGTGGCTACCCCTGCCATCCCGTGGCTCCAGCCCTGCTTTGAGGTGCTTAGAAAAGTTCAGCTTTTTCTCCTTTCATTCAGAATTTCTCTGTGACATACTTTGCATACCAGCTTTTGGTTGCCTGTAACTTATCCCATATCATGTAATACAAAATAACCCAGTACTTTTGGACTGTACTGGTATTTTATGTGTACCTTACAGAAACATGTCATCATGTCAGGATTTTGGCATTGACTTGGTACCTAAGAAGCAGTTCGTGCAACTTCCCTACAGGAACTATTTTCTACTCAGGTAGAAACTGAATGTACTGAATGCTGAAAGAGCATACAGTTGAGAATGCACCAAATCATAAACACAGCAACCCCGTTTCTAGAAAACACATTCAATATTTGTGCACATATGTGCTTCAGGTGGAAAAGGTACAAATACCTGCTTACCATGTAGGGATAGTAAGAGGAGGACACTATAGGAGGAGAGGCCATCGCCCACATTATTACTTAAATGAAATGAGCATTTGACTTTTTCATCGCATCTTTGGTGACCTAGTGATTCAAGGTTTGTATCCTCTTTTCCTTCCCATGGGTGTTTGCCCAAGGAAGACTTGTAGTTGCTAAACGTCGCTTATAAAATTAAAAGGAGCTGTGCTTCCAGTCTGCTCCTGGTCCTTTCTGGATTGTAATGTTATTGATTTTTTTTTTGTGTGTGTGTTCAGTAGCCTGAGGTTTTAAGGATGTGCACACAGCTGCTATGACTTATGTAAAATCTTACCAGCCTCAGGCAAAAAGAGATGCAGCCAAAAAAGTGAAAGGTCACAGTTCAGCCATACTCATGTAGTTGATGCTATGTGTGGATGCTGCCCACAGAAATTGATTAAAGGAGACCTGTTATACCCATTTCCAACTCTATATTTTTTATTCTTGGACTCTTTTAAAATAGTTTTGCATGATACACAATTAAAAATAATCTGTGTGTATCTCATACTGGGTTTTGGTGCAGCCCTCAGTTCATCCTGTCTATAAAAAAAAGCTCTTTCTTTGGTCTAGCTTTTTTCTGATTGGCTGCAAAAACAAATTTGAACAGCAGGAGGGTGGGGCTGCTGTGCTCACTGCCAGAGCAGTGCACCTGAAATGACCATATTAGGGATATCCTCTCTCACTGACATCATTCAGTGCCAAGAGTAGAAAAAAAAACTGCCTAGACCATCTATTTAGAGCATTCTGAAGCTTAAACCTTTGGCCCAAAGGGATTAGTTGCACGCACATTGACCACATGATTGAAATTATGGACATGTTTAATATGAGTATCCACCATTTTATCTGTAATGTATTTGTAATGCATCACGCAACAGATAGCTTTATAAAAGCTTTTCAGAAGTCTTAATTGCATGTTAGCACTATTTAGACCGCAAAGGCAGCTTTAATCTAATTTGGCAACCAGCTGCAAAGCTAGAGTCATTTTCACTCAATTAAAATGCATTACATTTGAGCTTAGTTGTATAAATGTATTCATTTTGTGATCATTCACACATTCACTCTAAACATGAGTGAAATTGCCTGTGTGAATGACCTACAGTAACTAAAGTGAAGCTAATGAGAACAATAGTTTTTTGTTTTTCTAATTTTTATTTTTTTTTAGCTATAATAGTGATTCCTTTCTCAGTCACATGTTTGGACAATGGAGTGAGGGAGAAAATCCTACAGCACTCTGTGGGATGATCTGCTGACAGCAAAACCTAATTACTGTAATGCCTTAAATGGAGTCCTGATAGTTTCAAAGCCCAGCACACACGGGAGTCAGCTGCAGCTGCACACCGAGACGTAGAACAGGTCACTGGCTGTTTTGGCTACAAACTGATGTTTTCCTTAATTTAGCTTTGGATGTCTGCCATCCATTAAAGTGGCTTGGCTGGACTTGATCGATCCTGATAAGGAGACCTGGCACACGGCGTCTGATGTACAGTAGCACATGGTGCAACAGGCCAAGACTGAAGCCAGCAAATTGATTTGACATCTAGCTAGCTTGAGAGTAGATGGTCACAGCTTTGCCTTGTCAATCTGGAAAGAGAGAAAAACACAGTACAGTGCTGCTGAAGCTCTAACACTCAGGCTAAACACAGTGTTTTCACACCAGGGCTGTGTTACATATCGGTTTTCGAGGAGAACTTGTCGGGGCAGTAGCATCAGGGACACAAATTCCTTGTGGAAATGATGGAAGTAAAATGGTGTGCTTTAACTGCAGCAGCTTGGGAAGTGTTTTCCCTTAATGTGTCCTTTTTTGCTTCTATAACCAGCACCTGAGAGAGTATGCCAGTGTACGCTACGTGAATGATTCGTAACAAAGTACTGAAGTACTCAGTCCATTAGAAGATAAAACTTCAATTCCTGCAGAGAGAAAGGCTCTGCAGTCCATTTTTTTTTATTTATTTTTTTTATAAATGGCCTCTGAGCAGCTATCCCATAGGGAGGTTTTTGTCTATTGACAGCCGCACTTATTTATAGCTCTTGACAGGCTCAATATTTCGGCCCTTGATATCTGGAAAAGCTCGCTTGGTGCTCGGCAGAAACAGATGACTGATCGCGACTGAAGAGCTGCTCTCTCAGGCTCTTTGTAGTCATGTAAAGGACTTTTATTCTGCTCGAAGGAAGGTTCAAATGCCCGTACAGCACTAGAAGAGAGATGTATCACAGCATGTGTGACATCATGTTTGTCAAGAAATATTTCAATCTACGTCTGTTTTTGAGAAATCCCAACTGATTGGAATAGTTGGAGAGTTTTGGCAGACGCATTAGCTATCTGCCAAGAGCAATACACATATATAGATACTTCTAGTGATGTTATCTATCTCTGGGCAATTCACAGAGAGCTTCTGGAAAGACTGGGTGGTCTCACACAGAGAGCCAACATGTCTTCCTCCTCGCTTCTCATTTAACTTTTGGCCCCAAGTCAAAATGGCCGTCTCCCATACTGGCAGACTAGGGAGTCAATCTGACCAATTTAGTGGGTCACAGGAGACTTCTGCTTCTCTCTCCCTCCTCCTTCTCCTCCCTCTCCAACCATTTGTTTGGAGCATGTGGACGGGGTAACAGAAATGGCGAGCTGCTCCTCGTCCTGCTGTGCTTTAATCACTTGCTTCAAAGGGTCTCGTGTTTCTTTCTCTCTTGATGGCAGAAGGGAGGAAAATTAAGCTATACTCCACCTTGCCTGAATTCCTGTACATCAGAACCAGACGAGACAATATCTCCCTTCACCTTCACTGTCCTAGCTCCAGTTTGGCATCTCACGCTGTGCTTTTTTCATTAAAAAAAAGAGCAGAATTTCACAAAAAAATATATATTATCGCTCTTAGCCAGACACAGAGCCCTGCTTTCTGTTAGTGTTATTTTCTTTGCTGATTGCAATCTGCTGCAGCACTGCCGGCAAGCAGCATTATTTTATTTGCAACTGCAAAAAGTTGATTTTCAATGCCCCACCCCCCGCTTCTCTTTTACCTTAGTAAGAATGCATGTGCTCTAACAGAGCAGCCAAGAAATCTGACTTGGCGACCCAAGTGCTAACACACACACATGTACAGACATCCCACACCATGTGTTCCCTTTTTGTCTGAGGATCAAATCACCAGGACTTGAAAGTTTTCGCCTCTAATATCCTCCAGCATAAACGAGGAAGTAGATTTATCTTTTTTTGGCCCCTGTCAACAACAAATGACCATTACAAAAGTGATCCATATCTCTTTTCTCATCTGTTATCCCTATAATTAAGTTTTGGTTAACTTGAGGTGACTAAAACTTCCTGGTTAAACTTGCATTAAATAATACATTCTCTTGTGGGCAGAAAAAGCAAGCTATAAACAAATTTAACTTATATGATGAACCTGGCTGACATGGTGGCAACATTATTCTTTATTAAGATCTGAGTTTAATGAGTTAACTACTGAGTTAATGTCCAGTAGTCTCTCCTATTTCTGTTTTTCATCTTCAACAACTACTAGAGGTAAATGTCTGTCTTTGTCTACTGCCGAGCAGGTCTGCCTCAAAGCAGTTCTGTCATGTGTCCAAAACAACACAATCAGAGTGGTGAACCAAACCCAGACAGTATAGTTGTGAGCCAGAGAGCTAAACCGTGACATGAGATTACTACAAACCACTGTAAAGCCATAGGCTTCATATTAAAGATGGACATGGCTAGCCACCAATGGGTTTGTGGACTATTATTTTGAAGCCCAAAATTTGGGAATTGGGCCTTTTTAGACAATTGATGAGATTTGAATGAGAGGTTAGACTTTGGGAATTGTAAGCTAAGGCTAGTACTGACTAACTAGCTTCTTAGGGAAGGTTTATTCCTAATTCTCTGTGATATTAAATATTGAAGAGCTAGCCAAACATCCTTAGAATAAAACATACTTATTGGATAAAGTGAACAGTATGCTTTTAGTACAAAACCATTTTTTGTACCAGGCTGTAAAAATATTTATCTGACCAGCTTTTGGAGCCAGCCTCAAGTGGCCATTAGAGGAACTGCAGTTTTGGGGATTTCCACATAAGCTTTGTTTTGCAGCCCCATAGGTTGCAGCTTGTTTAAAGCCAAAGAGAGCTGCACATGCAGGTGATAATTCTAGTAGGTTTATCACAACGGCTGACTCCTTTCACATAGTCCTTGTGCTTCCCCTAAAGACGTTAGGATGAGCAGCATTTGGATTAAATGCCTTGCTCAGATCACCCCCAACAGGATAGTCTCCAACTTACAGAGGTGCTTAGACCCTGGGTTGAAGAATTTCCTACCATCTCATTACGCCATCCTGGCCTGCATTATGCAGTACATAGCCTCTCTATGAGTCACAGTGTTCAGCATTCTCCCAAGGCTGTTGACATTTTCAACCCGTTCATTTCTCTTCTCTCTTGAGATATGAGATACAGCTGAGTTAGATAGTACCTGGACAAAGCACCAACAGTTAGCTATTGTTCCAACATAATGCGTAATTAGGTAAAACTCATGTGACCGAGCAAGATAAAGCACGTAGTTACAGAGCACACTGGGGTCCTCCATCTTCTAGCTCAGGCTATAATTAAAGGTCCACAATTGCCGTTCTGGGATGTGCCTGGTCTTTTCCCCTGGCTGGCTGATAGGCTGTCTGAATGCCACCTAGGGTAACAGGAAATTTGTGCTAAAGGTCCAATTCAATAATAGCTCCATCCCTGAGCTCAGCGTGCTTTCCCTTTGTAAGATGGCTGTGTGTTGTTATCTGTTTATTCTCTTAACATCTACAATACAAAATGTTATTCAAAGTATTCTGCAATGTTCATCCGAAGTATTACATCTTCCATACGGAGTTATTTATGTCTCAGAGGTGAAGTCTCATAACATCTGTACTCAGACTAACAGACTTACAAAAGCCTCACATAACTTCTGACCTTCTACGCTATAAAATCTTTTTGTTTCATTGCTTTATTCATTGTAAAAGGGATGCCATTCATCATCTTTGTTGTATCTTAAAAACCAAGCATTATCATGGCGCAGCTCCACTGAGACTGTCAGCTACATTTAATTCCATCAGTGACCTGTACCACTGATGGCTCCTGCTATCCACCTAATCAGATTTCACCTAATGGCTACTGTAATAGAGTGGACTGGACCTTAAAGTGGCTACAGTCAATATTCCTATAATAACAATGTATAAAATGACAATATGGAAACAGCGTGACAATGTGAAAAGGGTCACTCGGAGTGTTCTAAATCTTGTTATTTTGCAGTGCTGACTATGTATACTTGCAAAGAGTAAGTAAAACATAAGCTCCTGCAGTAGTAAAGGTCATATTTGGAATCATATCCTGTCCATGATTTGTCCTTTACACTCACAGAAACAGCATGCTGTTGATATCACCAGTAAAACAGTTTATGCAACAGGTGCTTTTCATGTCTCAGGATTCTTGCTGTTATCCTGCAGTCGTATTCAGATTCCTCATAAGTCGGATTTGGCTTATCTGGGTTTAGTAAAAATGTAATATTGTATGATAGCCTGAATTTGGTGATTCATGGCATGGCTGCTGCACAGATTCCTGCAAATTAAGGCAGTCACCAAATGTGGCGTGTGAACAACTACAACCTTTATCCTTCTCATTAAAAGCCATTGATTATATCAGGAATAAATGGATTGCAGACTATATCTTCAAAGCTGCATTTTAGATGAACAGCAGGTCAGATGGCAAGATGCAAAGGCACTGCTCATAGTGACGATTCCACAGAGTATGGTCACACAACTCCACAATCCCAGGTAGCTCTGTGTAGCTTTGATGACCTGTTTTATCTAGCCTCACTCAGTTGTGGCCCACAATACAGCCATTGCCATTCTTATTAGTGCCATTTTTAGCAGAAGTGCAACTTTTAGCAAAGTTTTCAAAAGTTGTGAAAAATTCTTTTCATGCTTTCATTTGTCAGCACAAACAAAATTGCAGGTGAACATTGAGAAGCATTAGCAAGAGCTAGAGCTCAGTGGAGAGGGAACATTGGATTTACATTTACCTGGTGGCTAAAACACAACTCTGAATCAATGTTAATGTTGTTCTGTAACTGCTTATTTTCATACTGTATATAAACTACGTTGTTAACTTCTTCCTAGTAGCCAAAACAGCTTTCTGACCACTTTGGAGGAGCAGAAAAATATCCAGTATTATTGTTAAATGCTAATAGTTTGTTTTTTTTCCTCAAGAATGAAATACTATAAACCTGTTGTGGGTCCATGCTTATTATTTATCATACACTAATCATTTCCATTATGGATTAGCTGACCTTTAACTTGACAATAATGATCACATCTTTGCTGATGTATTGTCAGATAGCCACTGTTGCCATTCACTATTTAAACTCAGTTTGCAATTTACATACCCTAAAACATGTTTTTTTTGTCATACAGCATTGAATGTGTACACTTAAAATACCATCATTTTGTTGGCTTTATAGCATCTGGCAAAGCTGCTTTATGGCTCAGTTACACTAGAATAAAACTAGAACGGCAACCTCCTTGCGACTAGGAAAACTCGGTGGTTGCCTGGTGATTGCATTGTTTTGTTGTTGTTGGAGATGAATTGCAAGTAGTTGTGGTGACCAACTGGTTGCCTAGAGGTTGAGGTTTGCAAATAATTGCTGTCTAATTTATAAAGGCAGATAGATTGCCAACACATTGCAATCAGTCTGAGTCAGTCTGCACCAATGAGCAGACCAACTTGTCTGCGATGCATCTTTTTGCAATAGGGGACTCGACTCAACTGGTTGCCAACTGGTTGTATTCTGGTTATATTCCTATATAAAAGATTGTCGAGCACCTATGTCATTTTGCAGTTTGATGATTTAAAAATCTGATATATTGGCCAATATGTTTTTTTTCTTTCAGACACACAAAAAGATAAACAGATTTCCCTGACATTTGTTGTGTGTAGTTATTTATGAGTCCTTACTAAGATAATATGACTGCAGTTTAAAAATAATCTTGTTTTATTGTCACAGCAAGTCGTGCATTACTCATGCTTGGATCAGTTGGTTGTTGTTTGTGGCATTCCAAACACGTTACCAACAGGGAAGTTCCAGAGCGCCCTCTGGTGGACAAACTGCACAACATCAACACTCATAACATGGTTGAAGGGTGTTTCTCCCATCTCTTCTTTACTTCTTTAATTTTCATTTATTGGCCGTTATAAATGCCGATACCCATAAAGTAACGGGGCTGACATATCGATCTGACTCTAGCTGTATTATCACAAACAGATTGCATATAATTGCCAACTTGACCCCATTCAGATAGCAGACGGATGGCAGACTGACTCGGTCTTATTGCTGTTTTATCGCTGTCTTGACACACTAAAGTCGCTTTAAAGACGGCAACTGACTCCGACTTGGTTCCCGTCTTCAAAGCAACCATTTCAAAGGCAACGAGATCACAAGTTCTTTGCATATGGTCGCAATAACTTTGGTTGCGTCTCAGTCTCCAACCACTGTTTCCCTAGTGTGGTTGTAGCATTATAATGGATGGTGGACAGCTGCAGATTCAGGTGATATTTTTTTTCACATTGCTATTTAATATAGTGGTAGTTGTCTTTAAACTATTGGTTATAGCAGCTTGAAGATTCAATTGTTCACATTTTTTTTCCTTTTTGATAGGTGAGACTTTGCAAAAGCTACCTCGTCTCTAACTGGGTGAAATATAAAAACCTAAACATCATAGCCATACAAAGCCACGATCATCAGGTCCAGCATATATATCGAGAATAGCTTCAGTTTTACTTATTATCACATAAAAGGGAGTGTTGAATCAACACACCTTTCAGTGAGAGTGCCCTACATACATCAAGTGTCTTTATTGATTTATTCTCCTTTACTTTGTCACTTGCATCATTCTGAAATGTTTGTGTTTACCTCATTTTGTGGTATAAATTAATATTAGCATCAGTGTGTTTTTCTGGCAGAATAAGTAGACATCACTGCCAAAATGCATGATTATGTGTAAAGCACAGTCAAGTAGCAGTGACTGATGGCCAGAGGAATGAAGAGAATGAATTATCGATAAGGCTTTTGCGAATAACAAAGCAAGTCTGCTCTTTTCTTCCCTTTTGATGATTAAGGGAAAACTTTGACACATTTTGATGCAAATTCACACTTTCTTTAGATGTCTATAAGCTTTGCAAAAGTGCGGTGTCATAGCTGCAGTGATTGTAAATCAAATTGGATGAGATGTGAACAAAGCAGTTAAAGGTAACTATGAATATCGCGGCTGACAACCCATGATTAATGTCGAATGAAATTTATGCAAAAATAATCTACGGCTGCAAAAGTCACCCGCTTTGTTTTTATTATAAAAGCCTTTCAGTTTGTTTTGTTTTTTTAAAGTAACGTCTGTAAAATGGCCCCGAGTAAATTAACAACCACAGCGTGGCTTTAGCTTTTGAATCTAAATCAGCGTTGACACAAGCTGCACTATTGTTTGATGGTTTCCAAGAGTGAAAAAGGCCTTTGCTTTCCTTTATGGGTGGCTCTATTATCTAAGAGCTCTGTCTACAAGAGGAGCAGCCATTGTGGTCAGCACAGATAACAGATAATATGGAAGGCATGGAAATAGATGGATTATATGGATGGGGTTTAGAATGTGTTTATTGGGTGGATAAAATTACAGGATTTTCATTGCTATCTCTGGCATTCGCTCTTTTAAGCCCCTCTCATTGGATTTAACAGAGCTCGCTCCTCTTTCTCTCCCTCTGTCCATCATCTTCTGTCTCTCCTCTTCTGTTTTTTTTCCTCCCCGTTTATCTCTGTATTGTATTACACCTTTCATTTTCTGCCTCTCTGTGTATCTCTTTCATTCTTTCTCTTGCTGTTTGTGTATCATATTCCTTCTCGCTGTCCTCTTCTGTTCTTTCTATTTTCCCCATCCCTTAATGCAGCAGTCCAGTCAGTCAGAGAGATGAGGTGGTCAGAGAGTGGTGGCTTGATTTGTGACATTACCTCTTTTTATCTAGAAATAGAACCAAATAGCCAAAATGCATCCTTTAAAGCAGCTGAAAATATCAGGTCACATTGTACAACAAGAGTTGATCATTATTTGAAATTACAGAGTATTACACTTCCCATCTGTTCTTTTATCCAAGCAAAGATTCCAAGTGGGGCTTTTAACTGAAATTGTCATAACTGGGCTCAAGTGTTGGAATAGAGAGCTTTTACCTAACTTGCTATTTGCTTGATTTGAATTATAGCTCAGATTGTCCTCTTATTTTGATACGTACATGCCTACATTCCCGCTCGTTGTAAGATTTGCATTATAGGCCTAAAATGGCAGCAGCCGATGATAGTTGCTGTGTAACACAGTCTAATAGACTCATTTTATCTACAGCCTTAAAAAACCCTGTGATGTTTCATGGTGGTTTTGTACTGATTTTGAAGGGTTTAGGAGAACTTACTAATTATAACAGATCTAATGTTAACATGCTTCCATATAATATACTATGGACCCCCAACATCTCCATCTCTTTCTTCGGATGAATACATTTATAATGCTTAAAGATAACTTTTTCTGCTCATTTCTAGATCCATGAATTTATTATTTGACTCTACTAGAGTAGGTTTGCATGATTTCACTGTTTTAGCTTCCCTCCCTTTGAAGCCAAATTTCTTCTGACTGGCTGCCCCTTGTAAACAGAAGGTTTGAGCAGCAGATGAGTTACTGTGCTCACAGCAGTCAAACGTAAATATACTCACATTTATACGTGCTTTTCTAGTCTTAATGACCACTCAAAGAGCTTTAGACTACAAATCACATTTTAACCATAAATTCATACTGCACTTTATTCTATACACTTAGAGCACCTTATCTA
>VUQI01001211.1:14671-30643 GCA_015106735.1 Paratilapia polleni | reverse complement strand
CATGTGCCGTGACCGGTTGGGGGTGAGGGGAAACAGAAGAGAGCAGAGGGAGACAGGACAAAAAGGCACACTATGGGAGAGAGACAGGGTTAATAATAACTAATGATTAAATGCAAGTGGTGTATAAACACATGGAGAGTGAAAGGAAGTGAGGAAGAGGAAGTGCTCAGTGCATCATGGGAAGCCCCCAGCAGCCTAAGCCTATTGCAGCGTAACTAAGGGATGGTTCAGGGTCACCTGATCCAGCCCTAACTATAAACTCTATCAAAAAGGAAAGTTTTAAGCTTAATCTTAAAAGTAGAGAGGGTGTCTGTCTCCCGAATCCAACCTGGGAGCTGGTTGCACAGGAGAGGGGCCTGAAAGCTGAAGGCTCTGCCTCCCATTCTACTTTTAAATACCCTAAGAACCACAAGTAAGCCTGCAGTCTGAGAGCGAAGTGCTCTATTGGGATGGTATGGTACTATGGGGCCTGATTTTTTAAGACTTTGTATGTGAGGAGAAGGATTTTAAATTCAATTCTGAATTTTATGGTGTACAGCCACTTTTAAATCCTTTTAAATAAGAAGAGAGACATTAGGGATGGGCAGCCCCACTTTAAAAAAAAAAAAAATTACAAGTAGATTGTGAGTATCTATGTATCCACATTGTATCAATCCACCCATCCCTAACAGAGAGTCTGTAGGAGGACACTCTGCAGTAGACGGACTCTCACATAACCTCACCACATGATTCATTCGTTCATACTTCCAACTAAGAATCGCAAAAGTGTAACCAGGTTTCTGATGTGCCCTGCAAACATAATATTGCATGTGCATAAATGTGCCCTCAACTTGGGTCATGTAGAAGCCTGTAATGAGCAACAATGTCACTGATAACAAGAGGTAGCAAATAAAGACATTTTGATATTTATGCTCTACACTGAGTGCAAAAGACACAGTTTGCATCGAGGGTGCAACACCCTCAACCTCTGAACGACCACTTTTGAGTGCAAAGCGATTGCACAGGTTGCCTCCCACCAGGCAACCTCTCCAAGGAATCGCGGTGTGACTCGGACTGACCGCAATCACTCTCAGACAGACTGGCAAAGGTTTGCAAATAATCACCGTCTAATTTATAAACGCAAATTGATTGGCAACATGTTGCAATTAATCTGAGTTAGTCTGCACCGATGAGGGTAACTCGTCTGCAACGTGTCTCTTTGCAATAAGGGACTCAACTCAACCGGTTGCCAACTGGTTAAATTCTGGTTTTATTCCTATATAAAAGCATAATTGCTGAGCGATTGCTGAGAATGAAATTGCCATCCTACAGCAACTGTGTCACTGTTTATGGAGGAATTTCAAATCTATGAGGTTCTGGACTCTGAATGTAGGAAGCTAATATGAACCTCTGTTTAATGTGAATTTCAGTGTATGTAGACGGCAGCAGATTTGCACTTTATCACAGTTCACTGCCGTATTATCACAAAAAGAAATTACCAACTTGACCCCATTCAATTGCAAACTGATAGCAGACTGACAGCATGCTGACTCAGTTTTATCGCACTGAAGAAGTCACATTGAAGTCACATTGAAGACCTGGTCCCCGTCTTCGAAGCAACCATTTCAAAGGCAACAAGACTGCAAGTTCATTGCACATGTGCATGGCCCTTTATAAATTACTTACTTACATTTTAAAAAGCCAACGAGCCGAAAATTTTAGCTCAATATTTATTTAAACACAAAGCCAATCATCATAGAGGAACTGCTCCTCTGAGAACAACCTGAAACTGCAACTTCATGACTTTCATTGCTATTTATTTGATCAATTAAGCATTCATTAGTTAGTTTGTAAAATTTGACTTATTATAAAATGCAGACCAACCACTTTTATATTTTTTAGCATCCTTTGCTGTATTAATGGGAGCTGTTATTGCTGTCTTTGAAGCATCCTCGGAGGGTAACGTCACTCTCCTCAGAGGTCTGTACTTGCCCAGCTGCAGCGCTGCTGGCACAGGGGCAGTAAGGTGATCCACAGGCTATCAGCGGGCCATCGGTATCATCTCGGGTATCCGTGTCATTTCTGGCATGTTCCAACCCAGGAGCCAGATTCTCTTTCCATTTCCATTACTACATCATGAAATCAAAGATGAAAGATAGCTGCCTGCCTCCCAACAGCCCACCGTCGGAGAGGAGTGGTGATCTCCTTCGATTGAGATTTGCAATTAAGTCTTTGTTTAATCTCTGGCTGCAGACTGTTTCCACACACCACCCAAATTCCATAACAGTGCTACCTTATGCTGCAGCACACCCTGCCAACACTTATCATATCAGCCTACGACTGAAGGGAGCCAACCATTTGTTCAACCTCACATTTTCGGGCACGTTAAAACACAAACTGCAGTTCACTCCATCAGATGGCATTGGTATGGTCTTGCATAAAACAAAACCCCTGAAATCTTAGACAAGTATCAGAACAAGGCAGAACTTTGTCTAGCTTGCCCCCCCCCCACACACCATCTATACACACACATACCCCACCCGCTGACTCCCACCACCATGTGCCAAAAATTATCATACAAGTTTCTCTTTGTATCCATATTTAAAACATGATGGAGAAGAATTGAGCCTTTATATGAGGGGGAGCGTGTGTGTTTATCCAGCAGCGCCAGCACCAGGAAACAAGAGAAAGCCCCCATTGGTGCTGGTGGAAGCAGGAAAGGGTCGGAGACTGCGGGGCTGGCGGGAGGAGAGGTGAATGGAGATGGGGAGAGAGAGAGAAAGAAAAAGAAACTCTTTGAGTGACAGTAATTTAGGAACCTGGACTTTTTATGATTTTACTGCTTTTGGGAAAACATACAGACTTCGGGGTATAGCACTTGGGACCAAATCAAAGACATCTTTTACCATCAAAAGAGGTGTTTGTGTGTACGTGCATGCCCATGTACCTGTATGTAACTTTTCATGAGTAATCTGTGACCATGGTAAACCAATCACCACACAAATCAAATGTAAGTGTAAATTCTTCCCACTTTTTGTGTAAGTACATATAAATATTGTTATTGATTGATTTATTTATTTTTTTAGAAGAGGATAAATGTTTATTTTCTGCCAGCAGAAAGCTTCAGTCCCCTGAGAGGGGGTTTACCACCCTAACGCTGTACTGACATTTCAGATCCAGCGTTAACTTCATGGCATGAGTTTTCATGGCATGAGTTTTCATGGCTGAGCAGCTCCTGTAGGTGTAATGTGTAGGTGGCGCAGCACTTTTGTCCATGTAACATACAAAGCAATGGACAAAGAGTGAGTCTCCTTATATGTGGACAGGGCATTACAGTTTTCCTATGATGGAATTTTGCCACGTAGACCCAGATTTTATGGGCATTTAATTACTTGACAGAAGGAAATAAAGGGAAGCAATTTGCTAAAGCAACAAATGATCACACAAAAAAACTAATTTGATTTTGACATGTAGTTCAGTGGTGAAAGTTTCTTATAAATCTGCACTTAAGTTTGAAGCCTCAGATTGGTAGGTGCATTCTTTGTCCTGTTGATAATCCAGCCTTAGCTCGTTATATAATATGCTGTGTTCATCTAACATTATGCAATAATACATCATTTAAAAGATTAGGTATCAGCTGCAGTGCATAAGGTAGTGTCTAGATGCCATCCTCAGAATATGCTAAATATTTTCTGACCTGTTTGATCGTCAGTACGTTTTTTGTGTCACCATCTCTTAAAGTCAGGATATTTAAAAATTCTGAAACTACAAACCAGCAAATTATTAAGAAGGCCATAGATTGTAGGAATGCGAGGGTTGAGAAGCAGTTCTAGTGATGGATCTGTTTTTGCCCATGTCAAACAGAGCCAGGACTGAATGGGCCTCCTCACGACCCTCTGCCCTCGCTTCCACATTCAGGATGCTCAGGAAGGCCTGCGGCTTGGAGGTTTAAAACCACAACGACCTTCTCACTCCTTTTGCTTCGTTTTAGACTTTTTTATTTCGAAATGAGACACGGTAAATTACGTTGACTATGAAGGGCCCCCTTGTTCACTAAAGAATAATAAAGAAAGGATACCCTGGTGGAGAACTTTGGAGTAATTTTGCCTGTGAGTGTGTGAGAGTATGTCTGGGCTCAAGAGTTGGCTGAGTCAGACAGAGAAGAGGGTAGAGAGAGGGAGAGCGTAGGGGAGAGCCTGTCTCATTTCCTCCATGATGGATGAGCCTATTAGCTGTCCAGTGTTGGCACAGGTTTAGCCTTACAGCTCAGCAGCCCTCGCCTCGTGGCACACCATGGGTGATTACAGCAACCAAAAGGAGGAGAAGAAGGCTGAAATGATGATCAAGTTTAGAAAATGTTTAAATCAACATCTGCTCCTGCAAATGATCGGCAGTCATGTCGAATTTAATGAATGGCCACATTTCACTCCTCAGACATTTAAATGACAACCTGCATGTGCTGTGCATTATTTAAAAAGGACTTGTATAAACCAAGGAATTAAAATCTAAGTAAAGCTGTTCTTTATCATAGTTGGAGTTTATTTTATGGTATTTCTAATTCACCTGAATGGGTCTAAAGAATATTTCCCAGATTAATGAGCCACTTTATTAGGTACACCTGCTCAGCTGCTCATTAACACAAATCATGTGGCAGCAACTCAATGCATTCAGGCATTTAGACATGGTAAAGACGACTTGCTGAAGTTCAAACTGAGCATCAGAATGGGGAAGAAAGGTGATTTAAGTGACTTTGAACATGGCATGGTTGTTCGTGTCAGACAGGCAGGTCTGAGTATTTCAGAAACTGCTGATCTGCTGGGATTTTCCCACACAACCATCTCTAGGGTTTACAGAGAATGGTCTGAAAAAGAGAAAATATCCAATCCAGTTCTCTGGGTGAAAATACCTTGTTGATGTCAGAGGTCAGAGGAGATTGGCCAGACTGCTTCAAGATGATAGGAAGGCAACAGTAACTCAGATAACCACTTGTTACAACCAAGCTATGCAGAAGAGCATCTCTGAACACACAACATGTCAAACCTTGAAGCAGATGGGCTACAGCAGCAGAAAACCACACCGGGTGTCAGCTAAGAACAGGAAATACTACAATTTGTAGAGGAAAGCATGGATCCATCATGCCTTGTATCAACAGTTCAGGCTGGTGGTGGTGTGATGGTGTGGGGAATATTTTCTTGGCACGCTTTGGACACCATGTCTCAAAGCTCAAATCATCTCAAACTGATTTCTTGAACATGACAATGAGTTCACTGTACTCAAATGACCTCCATAGTCACCAGATCTCAATCCAATAGAGCACCTTTGGGATGTGGTGGAACGGGAAATTCACATCATGCATGTGCAGCTGATGAATCTGCAGCAATTGTGTGATGCTATCATATCAATATGGACCAAATTCTCTGAGGAATGTTTCCAGCACCTTATTGAATCTGTGCCACGAAGAATTAAGGCAGTTGTGAAGGCAAAAGGGGGTCTAGCCTGTACCTAACAAAGTGTCCAGTGATCTTTTTTTTGAGGGGGGGCTTTTTAACCTTTGTTATGGCAGGAAAGCTGGCATAGAGAGCAGGGGGACAACACAGAGCAAATAGACCAGGGCACATTCAAACCCAGGCATCTGCAGTAGCCTTACAGCATATGGGTCACCTGCTCATCCCAGTGAGCTAAACCAGCATTCTATGTGAGCATTTTTAAGTTTACTATTACCATTACTATGTAAGGCCTCTTTGGGTAACACCCTGTGTTTTAATGCAGCTTAGTTTCTTCTTAAACATCCACAAGAATATAAACATTTATTTGAAGCCATCATACTTTTATGCAACACGATTTGGTGATAAAACCCTTCACAGAGCAGTGAGATCAGATTTTACAAGCTCACATGCCGTGACAGAGGGCAGACAAAAACGTCAAGCATTAACGGTCACTTTAATCCTGCATTTACCACAACCAAACAGCACCCCTCCTCCCTTTATTAATTTATCATGCTGTTATATACAAACAATACTGTATGAGAGGTTAATCCCTTCCTGTGATGGACTAGCAACATGTCCTGGATGTATCCTGCCTCTCACCAGTGTCAGGTGGGATAGGTTCAAGCACCCTGATCTGATTGGATAAGCAGTTTTTCTCACTTTGGTAGTAATTAGAGCTATTAGAGCTATTGAGTTGAAATCCATGCTAGTATGCAGATTAGCTAAATTTAGTACAGTAGATAAGTACAGATAGTTTCAAACCATGCTGACTTTTGATAGTGTGCAGTACCTCTCTAAACTTTTTGGAGAAAATTAATTGATTTTTTACAAAGTAATGCCAAGTTAATATTATAACTTAAGAGCCATGGTGCAGATGAAAACAAAACAGAAGAAAAAAACATTTATCGCACATTAGCACTGCAGATCAGTAAGACTTAGGACACATTCCTGTGTGGATACATTGGGGTAAATGGACATATGCCAACATCCCATCCCTCCACACACACACACACACACACACACACACACACACACACACACAGGCACATCAACATTAACACATACATTCACCCTTCAGATGTGGACAGTTTCCAGAGGAGAGTCCACCTGATTCTCTCATCCATCCACAGGTTATAAATAGGACTCATTTGACGTACCAGGGCAGAGGCCTACAGGGTGGGCAGATGAAGTGGGGGTGGGTGTAGGGTCAGAGATAGCTGATATCCCTGAGCTTGTCCTCTAAGCACTCTATATAACCCCCCCTGTCTCTGCTGCCAGCTTTCTCTCACATGCACGTCTGCCTTTTCTTTCTTTCTTTCCTTCCTGTACTCTCTCTGTATGCTGGCCCGCCATGTGTCCTCCCTCACTCACTCTGTGCAACATGTGTCACTCGCACTCTCTCTGGCATGTGCTCCGTCTCTCATGCTCTCTCTATCTTTCTCTCCCACCCAGCTGACAGCATGTAATTGAAATGGTCAAACGCATGAAAACATGACAAATGGCGAGGAGGTATTTGTGCATCATCATCATCATTGCACGGTGTCTCCCCCTTGCGCTGCATTCAGCTGGAGCTCAGTTGACAGCTTGCAATCAAACTGCATGGGCAACACGGCAAATGGTGGGCGACTGAGAGAAGATTTGTGCTTCATCATCATAATTATAATGGGCCCCAAACTCTCTCCTCCCCCCTGACAGGATCTACACACTTGGCTGCAGCACAGAATGAGTCAACATGTGTTAAAATATGACTTGTGACTATTTAGCCTGCACATGTTGTATTTCCCAACAGAGTCCCTGAGAAAGGGGATGTGCAGCTTAACAAGATTAAAGATGATCAACCAGATTAAATGTGGTGCCTAAGTAAGAGGAGAACAACAAATTGATTTTAAACCCGTTTTAAATCCCGTCGTATAGTTTTTGGCTCAAACTGTGTGATCACTGCTGATCCACTTCTCAAGAACTCTAGTCTAAAAAAGCCTGGAAAATCAAACTTCCTGGTGCCATGTTGGAGGATTCCTCGACTAAGAAAACAGAGATAAGGCAGTAATTAGGATAAGAGAGGAGGAACCATGCTGAGCCTCTGTCCTGGGTTGGATCACCAGCAGTCAGCTCTGACACTATATCACCATACACCGATACAATGTGTTTGGTTTGGTCACTTAGTGTCCCTCAGATCAACCATAAATGTCATTAGATAGTTAAAGCCAGACTACCAACACCTCTAGTTAAAAAGCAACAAAAAAACCAAAACAATTTTAGCTAAATATTCATCCATGCATTGTTGATATTTATGACCTACTGTCTTAACTTTTGATTCACTTTCTAGCTGTTTGAATCTCTCTGAAGTTTGCTCGACTATGTAGAGTTAAAAGAAAAGTGCAACCTTTTGGGGGAAGCATGCTTTAACTGAGCTTTTTACCATCAGGCTTGCTGTTTGCCAACAAGCACTTGGTGATGGTAGGAAGGAAAAACTCCTTTTTAACAGGAAGAAACCTGCAGCAGAACCAGGCTGAGGGAGGGGCAGCCATCTGCCGCGACCGTTTGGGGGTGAAGGGAAACAGAAGAGAGCAGAGGGAGACAGGACAAAAAAAAAACAAGGGCTTATATAAGGGTTTATGAATTGCCCCATATAAGCATTCCTGCAACAGCATATTGTATACGTATGTTTCCATTTTAAAAGACCTAAAAAAGTCCATGTTAGGAGGTTGGCAGGGTGGAGGAGTTGCACACATACCCACTGTTCAACGACACACTAGAGTCTGAGTCTCGTTTGGGATAATTTTTTTACTTGTGGTTTTACTTGCTCTGTGAACTCTGGTTTTGCTTTATGCACCAAAAAAATTGGTTAAGGGTAGAAAAAATCATGGTTTCCAGTAGACTACACACTTTTGCAATGTTAAACTCATGTTAGTAAGTGCCGTTTTCTGCTTTACCAGAGTGTCAAAGTGTCTATTTCAAACATGTTTTGCTTTTTTTTTTTTTACATTTGATGTTTACGTAATCTTCTGTAAGCCTTTGTTGGTAAATGTAAAAAAATAAATCCACACCATGACAAATAGCTTTAAATTAATTTGGAGGTATTCTCACTTTTATTGAATTGAAACCAGGAAAATTTACATGGTCAGCATCTTTAACCCCAAATACAGAAGTAATGCTGTGTGTAATTCTTATAAGACTTTATGTACTTTTTAGTTGTGTTATAATATTAACTTCGCAAAAGAATGGTTTTGGGGTGGACACCATAACAAAAACTTCAATACCGCTGTGATTATACTGTGAGGTCTCTTGGATATGTTACCCACCTAATGTTCCAGCTCAGTTGTGAGGTCTTTTTCGATCAAGTTATTAGATGCATCCTCATCCAAATAAACATGGTTGTCTTTTTATTTCACAGCAGAGCACAAAGCACCGCAGGCACAGTTAAATCATACCATCCTGCTGTTTTTTTGTAGCTATCGCATGTCGATAATGATTTGATAACGCAACACAACACAACATGCTCAGGAATGCATTACATGCAGGGAATACAATTGGAATATCAGCAACTGCTTCCTCAAGCCAAATGCATAATCAGGTTGTTTTGGCATCTCCAGCTATCTAAAGCAGCCATCTTTCAGCTATCCTAAGCAGCTATGTCTCTGTCCCCTCCGACATCCGATGGGGAGCAGAGAGAGGGAGAAAACACTGGATACACTGATAGTGCAGGAGTTTTGTTTTCTCATGAGCGTTGCCAGGATGTGATGTATAAATAGGCACCAAGTTGTTTGTGTGTGAGTGCAGGCTTAAGTTATGTGGCTATAGCTTGACAGGGGCTGTATGTGGCTGTGAGGCCACTGCTGGGCTGGAGCTATGGTGGGTCAGGGATGTCGGTGTCTTCTCATGTCCTGAGATCTGAGAGGCCTCACCCAGGAGGTGGTGACGGGTGGCAGAGGGGCGCGGATTCAGAGTATTTTAGTGTTAATTGAGCTTATTGGGCTGCTATTCACAGCCTCGACATGTGATTGATTTAAGGGCTAGTGTGAGACTGTGACAGAGCTGACCTCTATGGTGGCGGCTCCTTAGATATGGCCTCAGGACTGCACAGCTGTGAGAATTAATCCCCTCCCTTCATTTTTTCTTCAAAGAAGAGCGAGCAATCCACCCTCCTTTAGTATTTTATTACTTTTCCATCAGTACTGACAAGAAGAGGAGGAGGAAAAAAGAGGAAGGAGAAATGTGAGGGCCTGCCACGGGGGCCGGGACTTGAACCTGAGCACCAGGGATTGTTTTATAGCCTGGTGCACTAGTTATACTAACAGCAAACTAATCTTTACAGTGAAAAGATTCTGTAACTACAATCACAGCCAATTATTAGGCTGGATTTAATAGTTATTTATATTTAGATGTATGATTTATTTATTTAGTATTTATAATTTATTTAGTATTGATCAGATTTCCTTGAAACAACAATGCAACAGTGCAAAGCATTTTCATGCCCTCTTATGTGCAAGAATGTGAAACACACTGACATTTTGGGGAGCTTTCATTTCTTTTAATGGTGTTCTTGTGTTAATACAGTAAATATTAAGCTATGATGATAACTGTGATATTCAAACACACATAATAGCAAATCTAATGACCATAACTTGTCTTTGTAATTCTTTCTCTAGCTCCCTGCAATCACTTTGCATGCCTCTTATTTGTAGAAATTAACAAAATGTTGCACCCTTGTGAGCCTGCCATTGGTGTGTGTTGGTTGCTGGTGAAAACAAAAACAAAACACCAAATCACCTACTGCACACACAAAGATTGGTGAGTCCACCTTATTTAGGTTAGTTTAGATGTATGCATTTATTTATCTTGCTGGGGGAACCCTATGATGGGTTGTAGTGGTGGAGTGTGGGGAAATAAATCACAATAATTTCTATTGTGAGTGCAAGTAGATTTTATGTACAGCCTGTGATCAGCTGAGCTGTGCTGCTGCTCTTTGTGGATTTACTGAATTCAACAAGATATAAGCACGTTACACGAGCTATATTGCTGATTCCCCACCCCTACACAGCATAAAGCTAGTGTAAAAGGTAGAATTCAGTGAGTGAATCGAATCAGCATCATCAGCTTAAATTTATCCTGATGTCTGCTACCTGACACTAACCATGAACACCACAGCTGCTCTGTACCGGGTCAACATAGTGCATCTACTGTGTGTAAACTTCACCACAGTACTGCAAACTAACCAGTGTAACCTGCACTAAACTGCCTAGTATTTCCATGCAGCCTTTGATTAACTAAACAGTGTATTTCAATTTGTTTTGCAAGACCTTTCACAATATAAACGAACATAACTTCATGCACTTCACTGCAAAACATCATGTACAGATTCAATATATATTCAAATAAACTCTAAAATGAATGAGTACATTGCATGTAAGCTTTAGATTTCCAGTTTATGAAATGTCACCGAGCAGTCCTTACCTTTAAAAATAATCTCTCTTCTTCCTCTCCTGTCCTGTCTTGCTTACATCTTTCTCCATTTCTGAGTGAAGTTATCTCAGCTGCACCTTTAGCTATCAGACACACTGTGTGTCAAACTGCAGAGAAACAGTTTGTGTGTTTGCTGATATTTGTTGAGCTGTTAGAAATGTTGCATTTGAAATTACCTGCTACTTTAAAAAAAAAAAAGTTACTCCTTTATGCTCGCTTCTCTTCTGTAGCACTAGTAAGATGCCGAAGTACTGCGACCACAACTTCTGGACATGTGCACCAGAAACGCCGTTCCGGATCGTTCCGGCCCACTTTGACCCCTGAGTATAGTGCTACAAATGATAAATGCATAAATTATATGTTTTTGCCTCTTTCATCTCTTCGTGTGTGATAAGCACCAGTGATGGATAAACCAGTAGGACTGTCTTTTATGTGTTATTGTTCCCTCCAGTTCAAATCGGTTTAATATCGGGAACACGCTCAGTGACAGGAAATAATAACTCCCCTCAAATGTCTTAAACCTAAAGTAACAAGCCTGTTTTCAAACTGTAAGGAGTAGAAAGTAGAGATATTGGTGTAAAAATGTAGGGAGTAAAAGTTGTCAGACAAAATAAATACTCAAGTAAAGTACCTGAAAAATCTACTTAAGTACAGAAGCAAAGTATTTGTACTTCATTACTTCCTACCTCTGGTGATGTGACCCATTAGTTTTGGACTTTGTGTTTTGAAGTCTCAACATAAGCCACCGTGTTGGTTTTTCTGGAGTCAGAACTTTCCATATTAGGGGGAAAAGATGGAGTGCAAAGTTTTCAGTAAATACTAGCAAGTTTTGTTAGCAAGCTGCATCCATATCTGCTAATTAGTGCTAAGTAACAGACCACTAAAACACAAGAATTTCACTCACCAAAAATGAAACACAAACTTCATGGACAGGCTGCACCAATGCAGCAGTTACTTGTGAGATAATCTCATTAAAAATGCTCCCGAAGGCGTCAACACAGCAGAGAGGTCCAGTTCAGGTCCTAACTCCAGTAGCAGATGAGTTATTAAAAAAATAAAAAACAAATCACCCCCTTACAGGTGTAGCTCAGCTTTTTAGCTCTTTAGCTTTTTAGCATTTGTAGCATCACTCCACTCCAGAAGTCGCCACGTGCCTCAGACCCAACAACCCTGATCCCCTAAGGGTGTCCACACAGGAAGCAGCTAGCAGCAGCCATAGAACTTCAAGAGATAACCGGCAAAATAACTGCAGGTGACATGAAATGGGCGAGGCCCCGAGTTAAACTTTTCTCAACTTAGAGGCAAGCAATTGAAACAGCTACCAATAAGAGTGAAGAATACCGCTGATTGACATATGACAGGGTGGTAAATACCAGTCAGTGAGGGTTACCTTAGCACCTGATTCTAATTGTGCATCGTACTGTAGCTGACGATTGGTTGCTAGTGGATATTTCAAGCTCCGGGTGCAAGGTTGTAGCAAGGTCTGAAAGCAAATTGAGTGGCTAACGTAAATGCTTCCTGTGTGGACGCCCCTAAAGACATGTTCATTTGAGTCTGAGGATGACTTATCTCTCTCTTGCAGTGTGATGTTAAAAATGTCAACAAAGCAGATGGTTTACTAAACATACTTTGAAATGAACTTAAAGATTGAACACATCCATGTTTTGTTCATTATGTAAGTACAGCTTCTAAAGCTAACCGACAAGCCCTGACAAAATAAACAGCAACTGCATGTGTTATTTCAAGTCAGATATGCTACTTGTTCCTTTAACCTTGCTCACCCCACCACCCCTTGGTCCATTTTTAGTCTTTCCATGCCGGGCTGGCTGACAGCCTGAAGTCGGTCACTAGCTGCACTACGACCTGTAGTGAAACACAATCAATCCCAAAGCAGGATGCCTTTAGCCCGTTCATATTCTGGGAAAGAAGAATAATATACCATCGTCTCCTGTTATACAACTGTGGCAAACTGGCATTGTTCTTTCCCCCGTCCTCCCACAGAAATTCTAACAATCTAAATAACATAATATCATTGTTTTGGCTCACCTCCCCTAAAAACTTTATCTTGAAACATTCCTGAATCCTCTAACCCTTCTTTCCCTCTGTGCAAATCCTTAGCCATTCAAAACACCCCCCCGACCCCTCTCCACTACGACTGTATGACCATGCACTAGTATTGCTTTCAGCTGCGTTGCTCCCCAAGGACATCTGAGAGTGGCCAAGTGTATGCCCAGAAACTCCAGCCTTTAAAAACAAAGCAGAGACTTTTCACTGTTTGCAAATTGAGCCATTCAGCATTAGCCTTCCTGTGCAAACACACACACACACATCCCCACATAATGCATGCAGACGTACTGTTAATACACCAGTGAATCATCAGTTTATTTCATGTGTTTGACACAGCTGAAGGACAGAAGACTATAATCCATCTCATTCCTCTTAGCTAATACAAACTTTTGGGAGAGTGTTGATATTTTCACAAATCCCTTTCATATGAATATACGGGCCCAATTTATTTTATAATATCTCAAAAAGGTTTCGCTCTTGTTGGCACATTTTATGGTCAATGTGTGTGTCCTGCTGAATGTGAGAGAGCCTTCATGATCTCTCAAGCATGGATAAACATCCTGTGCCTGAAACATATTTTTTATTCAAACTAAATATTTATATGTTCATCAAAAAAAATATTTTTACACTAATTAGAACATTGTTTCAGGATGTTTAAGGATGCTAATCAGAGCTGTTGTATATTTTTGCATTTGTGTCTATTTTTATACTTCTTAATGACTCGGTTGCAGAACTGTAAACCTATGAACCTCTTTCCCACAGGGGCCGTTTTGAACTTAGGTCACAGTTGGGGTGGGATGGTTCAGAGCACAGCTGGCTGTTGTTATAACTGTTATAATTGTGCTATAGACCCATTTCTCCAATTTCTAAGTGGAAAATATATTTAGATCATGGGAAGCTCATGTTTTCATGAACAAATCTAAGTAAAAAATATGTTTTGTTTTTACTTTCCCTTTGTAAATCTATACAAGCCATCAACGAGAAGATGGGAATTAAGAGAAGCAGTTACAAACCCAGTAAAAGATTCTGCACACGCAGTCAAGCCTCTGTTTTAATGCAGTTTACAATTCCAGTTTACCCGCTTTCACAAGTACTCGTGAAAGTGACTTCATTTCATTAAACCAACAACTTTTACGTATGCTTTGATTTACAGTGTTTTTCTTTTGCAGATTTACTTTACTTTGGCTTCATTCAGTTGTTGTGACAACTGTTTGCACCCAAAGGCAGAATGCACAGGCAGGCAAGGCTGCATGCACTTTGTCTCAATTCAGACACTTTCATGAGTGTCTCAAAAAGTGTCATCAAACACAAATTATGCATTTACCAGAAATAAAGGCCGCTGCTGCTTACAAAAGAGCCTTGTCGAGCTTTCAACCACACATATAATGCTAAATTCCTCTACTCTGAACACACATTAACATGAAACAACAGCAATACACAATGTTTGCCACTGTTCTGCAGCTGTGTAGAAAAAGTATCTTCCTCCAAATGACTGAAAATTGGTTGGTGGTCCCTCCCTTTCCAGTAATGAGCCGAGATGGTGACCATTGATGGTATGAAGTGTACAGTGTTCCACACTTAACCTTTTGACCGTTATAAGAACGCCATCTGGTATTTTGGTACTCTGGTGAGTACATTTAGTCATACAGTCCTGTGAAAAACTAAGTATACCCCATGATTTAATAGCTTGTAGATCCACCTTTAGCAGTGATAACTTGAAGTAACTGTTTTCTGTATGACTTTATCAGTCTCTCATATCATTGTGAAGGAATTTTGGCCCACTTTTCTTTACAATGTTGCTTCAGTTCATTGAGGCTTGCAAGCGTTCGTGTATGCACAGCTCTTTTAAGATCCAAGAAACAGCATTTCAATCAGGTTGGGGTCTGGACTTTGCCTGGGCCATTGCAACACCTTGATTCTTTTCTTTTTCAGCCATTCTGTTGTGGATTTGCAAACTTTCTCCTGGCAACCTTTCCAAATGAACAATACGTGTTCAGTCTTTTTTGTACTGTCATGAACATTTAACATGCTAACTGAGGCCTGTAGAGTCTGAGATGTAGCTATTTGTTTTTTTGGGTTTTTTTTGCAGTTTTTCTGAAGCACTATCTGACCTTGGGGTGAATTTGCTGGGACGTCCACTCCTGGGAAGATTGTGGCATTGTGTTAACACACACCTGAATGCTCCAGACCAGCAAAACATCTGTTTTTGTAGAAACGGTCACACTTGCTTATGATCAGTAAATCAAGTGCATCTGATTAGCAGCACCTGGCTGCTACTTACCCTCTTAACTGTTATGAAAGTTGTTAGGGTGTACTTAGTTTTTTTACAGGACTGTATAGAGTCCAATGAAATCTTTCTTTTTTACATGACTGTACTTGTCAGTGCGAGCAAAAAGCAAGTATAAGTACAGAAGTATGTAGTTAGACACAGCACTGGTTTTGATTTAAAACAATGCAACAGATAAGATGCCAGCAAAGCAAACGAGACCAAACAGGAAGCAGTCGGGCAATCAAAAACCAAACTGACAGAGTGGCACTTTTGACAGAGCAATGTGGGACAGGTGTACCGGCAGGTGATGATAAGGCAGTCTGGGAACCCATCAGATAGTCTGCCTCTAGGGGCAGTGGCCAACTTTTCAGGGCTTCCATTGTAGCGAGGGTATCAGGTTCAAGACTTTTTCTTTTGTCCACTAGCCTTTGCTTATAATGCAGATGTATTTTAAAAAGTTAAACTGTCATTAATAGACAGTAAGTGGAGGTTTTGAGATTACACTTCAGCAGATGCAGTCTTTGTCTTGCTCTCTGCATGGACACTTAACCTGGATGCATCAATAGGCTGCTCAAACATGACTGTTCAATATAACTCTGACTACAAGTGGACTACAAGTGGAAACCAGAAAATCTGAAGTCTTGTACATTGCTTACAGGTTCTGAATATTCTTATACAGGTATCTGTGTATAAAGATTATAACATGCA
>VUQI01001211.1:4236-14651 GCA_015106735.1 Paratilapia polleni | reverse complement strand
AAATGCTGCCCCCCCCCCCCCCCCAAAAAACCCCCCAAAAAACCCCCAAAAAAATGAAAAGAAAAAAAAACCCATGATGACCATTCATCATGGCACCTTTAGATGGAAAGAAAAGATCCTCCAAGATCTGTATTAGCAACCATCTCAAATTTAAGTCTAAACATAACAACTTCCAACTTTGTACCCAGAGTTAAACATCTCACGGCTTATACCTAAACATAACCAGTATTAAGCTTATGTGTAAACCGGCAAGCCGGTCACATACTAGTCATAACCCTATTGATGTTACTTCAGGCATAGGCCCTTCTTACTCTAAACAGGGGACTGTAGAAAACATATCCTATTTATAAGAGTCAACTTGTTAAACCTTTTTTGGCAACAAATACCCACTGTCCTTGAAAAAAAAAAAGAGTTGGCAACACTGCTACAATGTTGTATGTAGTCAGCTGGTAGCCAGACAGATAACACAGTTTCTATAATCAATGTTTAAACAAATTCCTTGCTTAAGGGTTGAACATCAGCTTTAGGATGGATGACAGCTGCAGGAAGCAGCAGTGTCTGTGCAGTATTTCTAAAATATGTGTTTAGAAATACTCTTTTTTCACTGTAGGATGACACAGATCTGCTGTTTGTAAGGCACAAGAAGAAGAAGGAGGAGGCAATTTAAGACCTACGTATGGAAAACTTCACAAATAGCTGTCAAAAAATTTCTACTCAAGGGGACATTAACAGCACAGTTGTAAAGGAAGTGATTCTAATAACCATGCTGGCATTTTAAATACAGCTTGCACTGTCGTTTTTCAAGGGTGCACATAAGTCCAAAAGCTTAGCATTATCTTAGATGCATTTATATTAAAACATGCTTCCATAAATGCATTTCAAGAGAACTTGGATCACAACATGAAACCCTGTGATTGCGAAACAGCTCAATTATCCGCTTATTTAATTCCAGTAATGCTGACATTTAGAGGATATGGCAGCAGTGTCATTCATGCTACCTGCCACAGGCTGTAAAGGACATTATCTCATTTCAAAACAGTGGAGGATGAGGAACGCAGATGGACTGAGGTGAAGAATCAGGCCCATTCACTCAGTCACCTAATAGCGCTACATAAAATTGCATAACAGTGAAACTGAGACATTTTGTGCACACTGTCCTCTCATTACAGCAAATGACTGTTTGAAACGGAGCATTTGAAAGGAAGCGAATGACGTCGCTTAAACAGACGTCAAAACTCTGCAGTTGTGATTGCAAAACAAGACGACTCCAGCCGATGCTAACTTTCACTCGTCTCCTCTGCTTGCTTTTTCCCTCAACACCGCATAAATTACAGATTAGTACTACACAACATGAACAAAGAGATAATTGCATGATCCAGGCCTTAACAATTTGCCATTATACTCCCTGTCAAAGGCAGTACACTGGTCCAGATGTATTGCTTTACATGTGAGGTGTCTCTTATTACACCCATAACAATCTCAGACAGCCCGTGTCTCTGGGATAGTAATGTCATGCCTGGCTGTGGCAAGGCTCTCCCATTGTTCTCCGCAGGTTGTTTATAGCTTTGTGCCTGATATATGATAACCAATAAGTAAGAGGTAGTAATTACAAGGCCCACACTCCAGCGGATCGCCTGATGAATGCGTGAAATAAAAGATGGGGGTTCTTTGTGGAGGCTTGTTATTACAAAGACATACAGAGACTTGACATACGGCAGTATTATGAGCAGGAGAAGGGGGGGTATAAATAGCATATATCCATTTCCTCCACCAAATGGCAAAGTAAATAGCATTGACCTTCTTAAAACAAATCAGATGCAAGCCAGCAAATGCCCAAATCAAAATACTCAGTTGCATATATTCCGACTCCATTCCCGTTTTCTGTTCAGGCCAAGAAGAAATAACACGATTAGAAGAAATAAAAACATAGTAAGAAAGCACAATGGTATCCCATTGTAGGGCCCAGGACACACAGCAGCAGTGCGGTCAGACCGTGTGGCTCCTAAGCTAATCAGCGGCACAATGCCATTTATTCTTTATGGAAGTCGCAGCAGGAACACCGAGGAGGAGCAACAGCCAAACTCAGTGGACTCATTTGTTAATTTGTAAATCAACCCAGTAAGTTGCATCACACTATTCTTATTTTTTGCCAGGAGTTAGCTGAGAAGATTAATAGCACTCTGTAGTAAGAATAAAGCGACATCCGTTTGCAAAGCTATTTCTGTCTCACTAATGTCCTGAGATATAATGTTAAGCAGCCACATCATCACAGAAACCATTAATCAGCCTTTAGAGAGCCAGGCTAGCTGCAGCCCTGCTGTTAAACAGCTATTTTCTGTAAAGATGTGGTTCATTCAAAATGGACACTTTAGGAAATACACTTTAATGCTGAGAGTTAATGAGAAGATTAATATCACTCTTATTTTGCATTTTTCTATTAAATACAGGGCTACAGTCAGTTAGCTTAGCCTAGCACAAAGCCTACAGACAGAGTCAGTTAGGGCGGTCCCTTTTGGTAGAACAAAATCCCAGACTGTCATCCCCTAGAAAACAACCCCATAGGTCGTGTGTTCAAGTTGTTACAAGGACTTATAGAGGTTTCTCGCGTGACGTTGTGTGCACATTGCTCGAGAGTTGTCTGCCGTATTGGACATGATACAACCACCAGTCGTGAGAAGAAAATGTGTATTCCCCAACAGATTGGCAGTGGTTGCTGGAGGTGAAATCTGTCACAAAGAGGGTGCTGCACTAAAAACCTCCCTGTGATTGGTTTGGTCACCAGCAGATTGCACGATTGCCTGTAGTTTGCATGGGAGATGCTGATTTGTCTGCAAACACTCGCTAGCTACTAGCTGAGTGGTAGTAAAACTTGAAAAACTGCAACGTAAACCGGAAACGGAGAACATTCAACTTCAAAGTAAAAGTTGTGCCTCAGAGCCAACATGTTTCAAAAGGCTCAATTTTCACTGTGAAGGCAAACGGTCTCCGTGTCCGGTTTGTGTCGCACTTTTCACAGTTTACACATTTTTCCCTTGCGACCATGGTTGCTAGATGGTCACAGACCAGTCTCTAGACCTGTGTGACTGGGGCCTTTTTCACTTGACCTTACATTGTCACACATCCAAAATAGCAGAAAAGTTAATGTCACCTGGTTAGCAGTCACATGAATTGCAAAACCTCACTAGTTACAACTTAAAGTTAAGTGACCTCTAGCAGCAGAAATCTGCACCCTGAAAATTGAGCTTTCTAAGATGTTTTAAACACTGAGGTGGCGTATCTGAACCCAATCTTTTACTAACTCTAATAGGTCCTTCAGACACAACACGGCAACAGCACTGCTGCCCTCTGAAACACATTATTTCCAAAGGCTTGTGCCATGCGTGAACAGTTTGCCGCTGTGTCGAGCAAAGTGCAGCACCGCACAAGCGCAGGGAGCGGTCACGGGGTGCACTGTGACGTACATTCACATGACCAATAGAAACGAAGTCAGACAGGGAAGTAACATGGAACGGCTGCATATAACATGTAAAGATGGTGAGATGGTGCAGAAAAATGATGTAGTAGAGGTAGATTGCTTGGCCATACCAAGCACTTTTTATGTTTTTGTCTGAACCTAACCAGAGAGTAAAACCCCCAAATTTTTTTTAGGTCTCTGAAAGTAAAAATAGGTTGCTTCAGGAACCCTTACTACTGACATGATAGTTTAGTTTAAGATTAAAAAATCCACCTACCAGCACCTCTAACATTCACCACGGTAATGTTAATGTACATTAGATGTCTTATATCGAGTATGCATTTGATAAACTAAGCTAAGAGTTCTATACTTAAGAGCAGCCTGAATCATGTCATTTAACCAAAATGAGTAAGAATAGTTCCCATAAATGTCAAAGTATTCCTTATTTTTAAAAAGACCAATCCTCAGTGATGCAGACTGAGGGCCAGTTAACTATAATCCAGACTACTTCAAGAGTCAAGCCATGATCCACCAGTGCTCCCACCGTAAGAGGCTTTGTGCCTTGTATAGGCCTGCTAATGCATCCTGATATGTGCTGCTTAGCTTAAAGAGAGAAATCTCTCCGACAATAATCTGAGGCCCTCTGAGGGCAGACTCCGGTCCTCTCCAATGACCCTCTGTCTTTGAAGTGTGAACTTAAAAAATGTTCAAGTGGAGAGTGGTAATGGAACTTCACTCAAAGCTTTTCTGTTTGATTCACCAAGGCCTCTGTGCTGACGTACAACAAGATATCATCTCAGAGTCTGGAATGTATTTCCTCCCCCGCTCGATCAGGCTTAATTTGAAGTTGGAGCCTTTTTTTCCTACCTGAAGCCAGATCTGATAAAGCCTTCTTCTAGCCTGATTTGTCATCTAGAAAGCATAGGAGTAAAGCAAAGGTAAAATATGTCCGATACTACAAAGTGCAGTATTTGAGCTGCAGATTTTTCACACTTCATTGGACAAGATGAAAATATTGGGGTTTGCAGTTATCTTAAAGAAATAGTTTGAAACTCAGGGGAAAATTTGCTCTACTGCTTAGAGGGGCCTGAAGCCACTCCCATAGCTGGCAGAAGACAGGAAAGAAATGGAAGCAGATAACCTTCAGTACTAAAGCTCGCTGTATAAGGCTGTATAAAAACTAAAGTATAAGAAGTACAGTTTAAGTTTTTTTGGTCTATCGCTCTCCTACAGTTCAAACAAATCTTACACTTTTATTAACAGGTCATAGCCACAGACCATTTATAAAAGATATGTCACCCACAGTAAGTTGGGACTACTGTTTCGACGCCTCGAGATTTGTATTTTAGCAAAGGATGGAGTGCTGAGTTAATGCAACCAAACACACCAAATACACCGTACGGGTGCATTGCAGTTACCTGCTAATTTGTGCTACTGATAAAATACTAGATACACTCCCCAAAATCAAAGCACTGACAGTCTGTTAGTAAAGTTAACCCCACAGCAATTATTTTTAGCTCATCCAGCCTGAAGGACTGATGAGTTCATGCCATGGCAAGGCATCTGCCGTCCATCCGTCCATCCACAATTCATAAGAATCGCCGCTCCTCCTACAGTATTGGCCAGATTTTAGTGAAACTTGCACACAGTGATCACCTAATGGTTCTTTACCCAAACTGCGCTAAAGGTCAAGGTCACATTTATTGTTTTACTGGCTGATAGCTTGACATATGCTTTGGCGCACATGTTGCATATCCTGTTAGATGGTGATGATTATGATCGTACTGGTCATGATCATGGAGGGAGTGGTCCTCCCACATTAGTCAGGTGTAGTTTGGGCTTTCCTGTCAGCATTATGTTATGTTAACATCAGGAATATGGTCAATGCTGTGACAGGCTGATGCATTCACATATTTTAATGCTTGTTATGGCCATGGTTACTATTGACCATGTAGTCATAATACTCCTGAACTCAAACACTTTCATTTGATGGCGAACAAGGTTTGTCCTGGATATGACAGTTTCTGAGCCTCCTTGACTTCTCAGTGGATTTTAATTCTCATTAGTTTGTGGAATGCAGCCAACCAGTGACAAGAAAACATATCAGTTTCTTTCACACATCACATAAACCTGGGATTCGTTCTGGTTTATTATCATTATTGATGATATAAAATGCATTATTTAAACCACACTGCACTAGTTATTACCATACCTTTAACAGTTTGTTTACTTCAAAGGCGATTTAACAGCAGTTTCTTTCTGACCTCCAGCGGTTTAACCACAGCTTCTATTAAAGATGGCCAGAAGTGACCATATTTAGACTAGAGGGTAAAATGCTAAGTTATCAGCTAACCAGCAAGCTGCATTAACTGCATGGGTGCATTGCACAGGCACGGATACCTGCTAATCAGAGCTAAGTACAAGTAAAATACTAGAATTGCACACATTTTAAGGAACTGCGGGTTTTGGCACTTCCAATTTGTCTTCATTTTTCACCTCTTGGTTATAATTTTTAAAAAATATGATAACTAGTGAGCTCAGGGCTTCACATATGAGTCCAGCTAGATTTAAGCAAAGCTGCAAGCCGCAAGATTTTGTTTTGGCTTAAGCAAAAAAGAATGTAATGTGTTAATGAGGGAGCAATGCTGGTGGACATTTATTTTTTTATTATATCATGATGCTAAGCTACCAGCTGCTGGTGGCAGCTCTTTATTTAACATTAGATATGGGAGTGGTGTCTCGTATAACTCTATGCACTGAAGCGAATAAGAATATTTCAGAAACTTCAGTTCCACAGCATCTTTCTTATGTGTCAGTGTATTTAATCTGATGTGCACTGGTCTAAATGTTACCCTTCAACAAGGGGCAGGGCCAGACATGTACACAACTAGCTGCAGCAGACAGACTTTTAACACAGGGGCTAATAGAGACAGTATGCAGTTGACAACCCATTCAGTCTCACAGGGCGAGGGGCCAAAATCCTTGAGTTCCAGCCCTGTTTGAGAAAAGATCAAATGCTCAGTGCAACAGCTGTGGAGCTGCAGGCTCTTCCCATTCAGCCACTAGATGGAAACAATAGCCTGCTCTGCACAATCGCTGTTGCATTCATTTATTGCCTGTTATGCCTGATTCTGTGCACCTCTTTGTCTCTTCTCATCGTGCCCGTGAAATCATCCTGTTTATGTATTCTGAGTACGCATGGGTCTTGTGTTTTTATATCCTTCAACTGGTCCACATTCAAGCACCTGCCCCTTGTGAAGTATCCTTTAGCAAGGCAGCAAAAACCATACCAGCTGCAGAACTGCTTTGCTTTCATAGAAACTGGCCCGCAAAGCTCAATAAAGTTTAAGTTGCATGAAAACATTAGCAGAAATGGTGACAGAGTAATTTGTGAGTCAGCAACAGTAAGACGCCATTGGGACTATCATTTTACCATAGGAGTGGGGTATTTTCTACAATCCGCTGGAGAAAAATAAACTCTAAGGAGAAGTAGTAGCAGGTTCCTTATTAGGGATCCAGAGGGGGAAAGTTGCTGCCTCACATTTTTCATTTTCATGCTTGTTGACAGATAACAATCATTCCAACTCAACGGTTTGCATTGTTCATTCCAATGCATTTTAGCATTTCAGAGGAAAATATTATATTTTATACTACACTCTGAAATTTCTCTCCTATCATATGCCATAAAAGCCTGTTAGTAAATTTAGTTACTTAACAGTATAGTACAAAATATACTACTTTTACTCTGCCACCTATTATCCACGGTCTGGAGTACTAGTTATTTTTGAATATTTAATACTAACAAACAGCTTTATTAGCAACAATATTATTAGTAAAAAATAATACTTTTACAAAAGACAGTAATAAAAAGTGGACCAAACAGGCAAAAAAATGCACTGTGCTGCAAGTAGTTTGTGGTAATTTGTTCCCAAAATTCATCTACCACTAAAGGGCCTTAGGGTTGCACCTGAACAAAAAGGTAAAGCTTCCTTTGTCTAAACGTGGCACCCTTTGCTCTGTAACTCAGCTTCCTGTTAAATTAAAAATGTTAAATGTTACATTTACTTAATCTACAAGCTCGGTAAGGCAGGGTGAGGAGGTGAGTTGGGGCCGCAGCAGCAGCATTTTAGTCCCCGGTAGGGGCCCTCTGCAAGTTTACTTGGCACTTTAGTAAAGAATAACTGAGTGCATGAATACCTTTTGTGTATTTTCACATTGCACATCTAGAATAGCGAGCCTCCTGCAAAAATCCATAGCACTACTTACTAAGTCCTAAATTCAAAATGTTACTTAAGCCAAAACAAAAGTAGGCTATTTACATGCAAAGAGATTAATGCCTGCATGTTAATTTTTATTATTAAATCTCTTCCTAAGTGAGATTTTGCCTTTGTGAACTTTAACTGCTGTTCTACAGCGTGCTTTTTGTGTGAAATATTTGGTAATTTACCTGTGAATGGGGGACTTGTATCTGTAAACGAGCAGATTCATTGTGGCACTGCAGCTTTTACTCAGGCAAACTGTCTGAAAGGGTAGGCATACTATTCAGGGCAGAAATGTCAGAGGTATTTGACCATCCTCCAGCATCTGTCTGATAATTTTCCTTGTGTAGTGCTCGGGCTGAAATGTGAGCGTCACGGAGCGCCCACCCACCACCTCCTCCTCCTCCTCCTCTCCGTCTCTGCCTGACTGAAGTCCCACTGAGCGGCTTTCAAACTTCAGTGTCGAGCCTGAAAGCGGAGGACGAAGAGCCGGAGCCGACAAACGGCCTCATAGCAGCTCAAACAGCCGCCTGGAGCCGCAGCGAAACGGCACAAAGAGCCACTTTGATTGCTGCTTTTTGTCAGTTTGAGGATTTACGTTCAGCTCCTGCTGTCTGATTTTATGATTTTTTTTTCTCCCCTCCGTTGTGTATCGAAGTTTCCGACTGTCACGTTTTAGTTACGGACCTTTATCTCGCCTGACTGTGGGAGTAACCGTTTTAATTCAGGACTAAATAATAACAGCGAGCTGCTTTGAGTGTGCAGCTGGGCTTTTTTTTTTTTTAGAGGTTTTCTAACGGAGAACTGGCTGAATTTCGACCTGCCGTCGACATGGGGAAATAGCGGGGATCCTCTCTGTATCCGACCCCGTGGTTTGTTTGGGTTTTTATTTTTTTGAAAAAAATAAAAACTCCGTTTTTGGCTGAAACAATGAGCATGGACGGTTGTCCGTTGAAGGTGGTGATTTTTTTGTGGTGTCTGCTGGTGATTTCTGGCTCCAGCTTTGAGATTGGCTCCTACGACCTGGAGCGTGGCAGACCGGCCAAGTGCGAGCCCATCGTGATCCCCATGTGCCAGGGGATCGGCTACAATCTGACCCGGATGCCTAACTACATGGACCACGACGACCAGAAGGAGGCTGCCATCAAGCTGAACGAGTTTGCCCCCCTGGTGGCTTATGGCTGCGATGTGCACCTCCGCTTCTTCCTCTGCTCCCTCTACGCCCCCATGTGCACGGACAAAGTGTCCACCTCCATCCCCGCCTGCAGACCCATGTGTGAGCAGGCCAGGGCGAAGTGTGCCCCCGTCATGAAGACGTTCAGCTACACCTGGCCGAAATCGCTCGATTGCGAAAAGCTGCCCACCAGAAACGACCCCAACGCTCTGTGCATGGAGGCCCCCGAGAATGAAACCAGAACGGAGGGGAAAAAAGGCGAAGGCATGCTCCCAGTGCCCCCTCGCCCCAGGCAGCCGGGCACCAGCAGCGGTCGCTCACCGGGCAGCATGGGCTCCTGTGAGAACCCAGACAAGTTCCAGTTTGTGGAAAAGAGCCAGTCATGTGCTCCACGCTGCTCCCCTGCTGTGGACGTCTTCTGGTCCAGGCAGGACAAAGATTTTGCTTTCATTTGGATGACCGTGTGGTCCATCCTGTGCTTCATCTCCACTGCCTTCACCGTCCTGACCTTCCTCCTGGAGCCTCACCGCTTCCAGTACCCCGAGCGGCCCATTATCTTCCTCTCCATGTGTTACAATGTCTACTCTGTGGCCTTCATCATCCGCTCAGTGGCCGGGCCCGAGAACATCGCCTGCGACCGTGAGCACGGCGAGCTGTACATCATCCAGGAGGGGCTGGAGTCCACCGGCTGCACCATTGTCTTCCTCATCCTCTACTACTTTGGCATGGCCTCATCTATCTGGTGGGTCATCCTCACCCTCACCTGGTTCCTGGCTGCAGGGAAGAAGTGGGGCCACGAGGCTATCGAAGCGCACAGCAACTACTTCCACATGGCTGCTTGGGGCATTCCTGCTCTCAAGACTATCATCATCCTCACTATGAGGAAGGTGGCTGGAGATGAGCTGACAGGGCTGTGTTATGTAGGGAGCATGGACTCAGGTGCACTCACTGGCTTCGTCCTGATCCCTCTGTCATGCTACCTGATCATCGGCACATCCTTCATCCTCACAGGCTTCGTGGCTCTCTTCCACATCCGGAAAGTGATGAAGACAGAGGGCACCAACACAGAGAAGCTGGAGAAGCTCATGGTGAAAATCGGCATCTACTCCATCCTCTACACGGTGCCGGCCACCTGCGTCATAGTCTGCTACTTCTACGAGAGGCTCAACATGGACTACTGGAAGCTGAGGGGGCTGCAGATGAAGTGCGGGTCTTTCAGCGGTCACAGCAGCGACTGCTCCTTGCAGACGTCCGTGCCCACAGTGGCCGTGTTTATGCTGAAGATCTTCATGTCGCTGGTGGTTGGCATCACCAGCGGGGTGTGGGTGTGGAGCTCCAAGACCCTGCAGACTTGGCAGGGCCTGTGCAGCAGGAAGCTGGCAGACAGGACTAGTAGTAGGAAACCCTGCAGCGGCATCAGCTGTGGCAGCACACACTGCCACTACAAATCTCCTGCTGTGGTTCTGCACATGGCCAAGACTGACCTGCACTCAGACAACCCCACACATGTCTGAGATTGAGCACACAC